>JAPDNY010000006.1:117318038-117577046 GCA_029375565.1 Gekko gecko | reverse complement strand
TACTAAGCAAAGTACTGCTCAAAGAAAGAAATAGAAAGCCTTGAAACAAAACTACAAGTTTTGTTCTCTGAATTCAAGTCTGTAAATATTAAAAAGTTTTTACCTCAGCACTCTTAAAACCTTGACTATTTCATTTATACATATATACCCTGCCTGTTTAATAAAATCTTTACTCTGTTTTTGAAAGTTAACTTGCCTCAAGTGCCATTTCTCAAGGGTTTGCAAAACTGGACAGCTCCTGTATTTTCAGTAGAGTTCCTGAGCTGAGAAAAAGCCTGAACTAAAAATCTCAAACATAGGAGAGTCTTTCAAGTCTTTCATGACAAAGAATATATACATGCTACTGTAGGGCTACTTAGTCACTGAGGGGAACTGAAGATTTGGTGGAGAAAATCTGCCAGACAGTTGGGGAGATACAGGGGTTCGTCATACCTTGTATTTCCTAAATTCTTTGGTTCTGTGTAAATGATAGAAGAGTGCCCTCCTAACATCTAAGGTATGAACACAGTTCCCCCAGTGTGTGTATCTGCATAATTTTGCACAGATTTCTACCCATTTATACACAGCTTTTCAGTTGAAGCACAGGGATGCTTCCTCTCTGGTGCCCCAACCTCCAGCTCAGGCACTTGGAGCAGACACTTAAAGAGACTGGTCTCTTTAAGTGCCTGCTCTGAGCTGCCCAGGCCCCTGCTGGGCAACCGCCTTCCCCTGGAGCCAAGACAATGCTCTCTTTACTGGCTCAACTGGGATAGATGGGGAGAAGGTCCCAGCTTGGAGTCGTCACCCCGTGCGGTCTTCAAGTCAGCCAGTATCTGCTCCCTACCTGCCTTCCCAGTTCACTTGCACATCGGCTCAAGTCAGCAAGTGAAGGGAAACTGAGTGAACTGGGAAGGCAGGTAGGAAGAGGATGCTGGCTGACTCAGGGGCTGCAGTGGGGGGGGGGTGACATCTCCAGGCTGGGACTCTTTCCCCAGCTGAGACTCTGAGCTCCTTTCAGCCTCTGGTCCTCCAGTAAGTTACAAACTAAGGCTAGGGGACTTGGGACCAACATCCAACAAAGGGGGGGAACTATCCCCAAAGTGTTTAACTGAGAACAAGTGATCTAGCTAACTAGAAGCCCCAACCAGACTTCATACCATCCCTGCTACTTCAGCTTGGGGAAAAAACAACCTTCCAGAAACTGTAGGGAGAATGCATCGTATAATTCAAGGCTATTCCACTATGTCTTGCTTGCTTTATGATGTTATATTGCCTCCCTTCTTGCAAAACCACTTTTTCATTTTTGGATTGAAAAACTGCAGCCTCTGGATTTCCAATTTGGTTATGAGCACATCAGGAATAAAAATGCAGTGATATCTCCTGCCCTAGGTGGGCAATCTCAGTGGCAGACAAATGCTACTTCTAGCATGATATTTAGTGTTCACTGAGCTTTCAATTCAGTGATGTCTAGATAGATTTTAATAGGACCCAACTGTTTCATTAACTAAGGCAGATGGGATGAGGCTCAACAGCACTGGGTGATGGGAAGAGCCATCGATAGTGAAAGCAATCTTGAGAACTTTCTTTTTTATATATATCGCCAGCAGGAGGAACAAAATTAAACATTGTTTGTGGAGCTATTAGGAGACTTTGTGGGTTACAATGACACATCACTGTTTGGCAGAAAAGCAAATTGGTAGCTTTGCTGCAGAGCCTCTAACTCAAGAAAAAGGATGGGAAATAGATCCTACAGGGTCCAAAATAAAGCAGTAGGCAAAATGTGGAAAA
This sequence comes from Gekko gecko, assembly GCA_029375565.1. NCBI lineage: Eukaryota > Metazoa > Chordata > Lepidosauria > Squamata > Gekkonidae > Gekko > Gekko gecko. Next base: position 117,575,279 of record JAPDNY010000006.1, on the reverse strand, counting down.
TATCTTGCCACCTCATGCATTAATAGCAGCCAAAATATATTTACATGTTTTCTGCAACTTTTAGGTTGAATCTGCAAGTCAGCTTACAAAGCTAGTAGATATTAATAGAAGATTGTTTCCCATATAACAACAAGCTCATATATCAGCAGCTGAAAGGCTGTGTTGCACGTGTAGGAATATTATCAGGTGGGTTTGGTTTCATTGATACTCAGAAGGAATTTGAAATTTGTTACAGACCTATGACTGAATGCTGCTAGATTACAATTAAGGTAGCTTTGTTCCAGAATGATAATGTGAGTAAGCAGGGTGATTAATAGATCTTAAAAGAAGCATCAAAGCTGTAATGATGGAAGTATATTTTAATATTTGCAGTGATTGCAACAAACATGTTATGAAAAATAAAATATCTAAATGATGTGAGTCTGTCCTCTGAGGCTTTGCTATACGCAACAACTGGTCTTTTATAGTTTCTACCCATTCTTTCCCCAAAATTTTTTGTCCTCCAGCAAGGTAGGGCAATGGGCTGCTTTGTTTCCCTGTAGCGGGGTTTCTTTATTGTACTGAGAGTCAGTGTGGTGTAGTACTTGGAGAGTTGGACTAGAATCTGGAGCAAGCAGGCATGGAATCATGTGCCTTAAAATATAGTTTATCCTTAACAAATTTACAAGGTTATAGTAATCATCTTCTAAAAAACTAATTTATGTGATGGTCAGCAGTGTTCCCTCTAAGCTGAGTTAGTGTGAGCTAGCTCACAGTTTTGTATCCTGCAGCTCACAGATTTTTGTCGTAGCTCATGAAGGATAGCTTCAGAGCTAACTAATTTATGCAGTAGCCAAATCAATCTCTCACAGTTTTAATGCCAGTAGCTCACAAAGTAGAATTTTTGCTCACAAGACTCCACAGCTTAGAGGGAACATTGATGGTCAGGTGTGGGCTTGCTCACGGTCTTGATGCTGGTGGCTCCTATGGCTCACGAGGTTGAATTTCTGCTCATGAGACTCCCTCTCCACTGGGAACCCAATAAAATCTTCCTCTGCTAATCACAGGAGCTCTGTGAACCCTGGGTGACATGGCCAGAATGGTGCCATCAGAATATGGTCTGTGTCTTCTGCTAAGATCTTTCCTATAACTCTGGCTAAGATTGGTGTGTGGAGGGAGTGTAGGACAGAGTCCCCATCCATATGAACTGGGAGGTGTCTCCTAAAAATTGGGGGTCACTTCCGGCAAGGGAGCAGAATCTTGAAGTCTTGATGTTTTCTGCTGAAGCGAAAAGATACACTTGAGGATGTCTCCAGATTTTGAATATTGACTGCAGATATTTGTCCTGGAGGGACCACTTGTGGTTGGTCCTGAAAATCCTGCTGAGGGCATCTGCCTTCACATTGGAAGTTCCCACTATATGCATCTCCTAGAGGGATAACCCCATCTCTATAAGCACTTCCCAGGTGGCTGCTGCTTCCACACAGAGCCTGCTGGGGCCCATGCCATCCTGTTTGTTGAGACAGTGGACTGTAACAGAGTTGTCTGACTGCAGGAGCATTTACTTGTTCTTGAGAGTTTCTGAAAAAGCGGTAAAGGTCAAACATACAGCATGTAGTTCAAGAACAATAATATGAAGGGAGATCTGTGTAAGGGGACTATAGACCCTGTAACTGATCTAAGCAGTGTGCCCCCCAGCTTTTAAGTGATATGTCAGTGGTGTGACCTCTGGAACCCATGCTCTGAATGGTACCCCTTGGAACAGGTTGGTGTCCTCTAACCACCAAGAGAAGGTTTGGACAATTCCTTTGGGGACTGAGAAATGCAACTCTGGGGGAGGGGTGTCTGGAGGGGTTAAAGCTATGCATGAACAAGAGTTGCAATTGTTGCATACGGAGCCTGGCCAGGGTGATTACCCCTGTGATGGATGCCATGAGCCCTAAGAAGTGTTTGATAGATAGGACAGATTGCCATAATTTTCTGGTGAATGATAGGATCATTGCCTTAATGGCCCTAGCTCTGTTCTGCGGTAAGGATATCCTTCCCTATACAGCATTAAGGGTAGCTCCTACAAACACCACCTTCTGGGCAGGCACCAGCCATGATTTGTTCAAATTAATCAGAAGACCTAGCTGGGTATAGGTGGAGATGACACATGAGATGGTAGCTTGTAATCTCTCCTGGGTAGGGGCACCTAGTAGCTAATCATCCAGGTAGGGGAACACCATGTGGCCCTGAGATCTTAAGACTATGACTACTGCTACACACTTCATGAAGACCCGTGGAGCAGTGGCAAGTCCAAAGGAGTGAGGCATATCAAAAAATTCTAGGGCCCAACCTGGAATGCAAGAATTTCCTGTGAGATTCTGCAATAGAGATAAGTGTCCTTGAAGCCCAAGGACCACAAAAAAGGCATTAGGAGACAGTAACTCCAAGATAGATGGGATAGAAATCATTTAAAATTTAGAAACTTTAATAAACTTATTCAACTTTCTCAGATCAATCATGGGTCTCCATCCCCATTCTTCTTATCCACCAGAAAAATTCTGGAGTGAAACCTCTGCGAGCTGAGCCCTTCCATAACCTCCTCCATGGCTCCCTTGGCAATAAGGTCCTGTAACTCGGTTTCCCATTCAGGAGAAAGATTGTCAGTAGCCATTGATGCAGGGGCACAAGGAAGGATCCTTATAAATGCCAGTCTTTAACCCTCCTGGACAATCAAAAGAACCCAGGAGTCGTTGGTAACCAGAAACCAACTAGGAAAAAACTGACATAACCTGTTCCTGAAAATGGGGGTTGTCTGCTCTCCTTGGGTCACAAGTCAGAATTTCTGTTATGGTTGCTGCAGGCCCTGGTCTTTCTGGGGAATCTGGGGGGGAAGACCTATGTCGAGGAGTGTGTCTTCACTTCTGGAACCCAGGCTAGAGAACGGTTGTTGAGGATACGAGGGTTGGAAACCCTGTTTTTGAACCTTGAAGAAAGGTGTAGCAAATCCCTGTTGGTGAGGAGGGAAACAGTGTTTCTGAGGTGGTTGTGAGAAGATGCTCAAAGATTTAGCTGTCTGATTGAGGTTTTTTTTTCTTGGTAGTCAAGAACTCATCATTCTCTTGAATGAATAGGGTGTCATCCTTGAATGGCAAATTTTCTACCCTATAGTGGGTGTTGAGAGGTAAGTCCATAGTATGGAGCCATGCATGGCGCTGAAGGATGATACTGAGGGGAATGGATTGGGAAGCCATGTCAGCCACATATTGTCTGCATTTATCTCCTGTTTTGATACCTTGATGGTTTCAGCTTGGTAAAGGGTTTGCAGATGTCAGGCAGTTTTTCAAGATGTTGAACTAATTCTCCCAGAGAAAGTTCACCACCTTATAGCTCAAAGCCATGGAGACATAGAGCTTCCTGCCCACTGTGTCAAGATGTCGGCCCTCCCTATCAAGTATTCTATTGAGCAGGTTTTTGCCTTGATTGCATATCCTCCATCATGAGGGAGGATGGAGGGGGAAGTACAGATAAGAAGGGGCAAGAATTGTGTCTAATTCTGTATAAGTTCTCAAACTTCCTTGTGGTTGCCTGCATTGAAGGGGGTTTCTGCCAGATCTGCAGGGTGTTTTCTGAAAGACCTTCTGGGATTGGAAAGGCCACCAGCCCAGGAGAGTCAGTGTGCAGGCAGCTCAAGATTTTGTCCTTGGGGCAGTTGTCACATGCTGACACCTCTGTCTCAAGCACCTTGGATATCTGAAGCATCTGTTCTCCATATAAACTCAGGCCCTCATTCAGGGAGTCTGGAGTCAGGTCCCCCACAGTGTCATCGGGGGACAGTTCCAAATTACTCTCTGAATCATAGTGGAACATTATTTCCATGGCCTCCTGGTAATGGGGTCAAAAGGGCACTAAGAGGAGTAGTTTCATGTCCCCCCCTTCACTGGGTTCAACCTCTGGAAGCATCTGAGACTGAGCAACCTCCCAACGGTTGAGATAGATTGGAGACATAAAATATGATGTGTGTGTCCCAGTGTCAGCTTGCCACAGATCCACAGTTCTGGGTTGGGCCGGTGGGATGCTCTGTACTTCTCCTTCCTCCATGTCTGAAATGGAGCTGATTGAGATGGATTAGTGGGGTGAAGCAGTACGTGGCAGTACAGGGGGTATGGGGCCAGTTGTGTGTCCCGGGACTTCCCCTTCTTCACAGACATCACTCCTTGGATCAGATCATGCTCATTGTGCTCGGACTTCTTATGTTTTTTCAATGGTGGCTGAGAGTGGTTCTCGGAAAAAAACCCACAAGAAAAAACCCCATGGACATAAATGCCCACAGGAAAAAAGCCCACATGGAAAAATGCCCAAACGGAAAAAAGCCCATAGACATAAAAGCCCGCATGGAAAAATACCATGTAAAGTGCCATAGATATTTATGATTGTTGATAACCATTCATCTCCATTTATGAGAACAAACAGGTATTACCTGTATTCACACACAACAATTTGTGTTGTGATTTTATCAAGCATAATTATACTTTTGCAATGTTATAAGATGACCTGCCTGTGCATTAGCCATGTTAGTCTGTGGCAAGCAAGGTCCCTCTGCAGTCCATCATATAGAGACCACACACCAGTGTTCTCTCTAAGGTGAGCTAGTGTGAGCTAGCTAGCTCACAGATTTTTGTCTTAGCTCAGGAAGGATGGCTCCAGAGCAAACTGATTTATGCAGTAGCCAGATTGCTCGCTCACAACTGTAATGCCAGTAGCTCACAATGTAGAATTTTTGCTCACAGGACTCCACACCTTAGGAGGGACTGCAGTCACACACTGGGATGACTGCTGTGGAATAGGAAATTAAGAGCACTACAGGACATGGTTGCCACTTCTGTTGTTATTTATTACTTAAAGTTGTCTTATGGTTTTGTTATCTTAAGCTAAGCTTCATAGATCTATGAGGTCTTAACTACTTATACTATTTAGGAAAGAGGAGGAGGCAGTGGCAGCAGCTGAGGAAGCTGGGTAACATAATTAACATAAGAACTCTACTGGATCACAGCAGTCCCTGCAGTTGGGAGGAGCTGATCTTTTAGTTTCACAGCGGAACCAGAGATATAAAAGGGGTAGCCTGGAGTGGCCCAGGCCTTTTATTATCCAGGCCTTGAAGAAAGAAAGACTTTTTACATAGGTAAGTTCTCCACACATTTTCCTCTCGCTGAAGGGCAATAATTAGATGCTGGGAAGATTTTAATTTAGTAAAGCATGGTTTTTTCAAATTCTGTTTCTCATTCATAGGGTTGTGGGAAAACTAAAAAACAGTATGCCTGCAAAAAGGTCTTCAAAGCAGCCAGGTATCTTTTTTGTCCTTCTTTAGAATGTATTTTGAGTAATGTAGTTAACACCACGTGCTTCACACGGCTTATTTAACACGATGTCTTTGCTGCAATAATTCCTTAACCAATGAAGCATGTGATCATATGTCTGTGGTTTAGTTTGGTGGATGGGGGTGTTTTTTAAAAGAAAACAATATAATCCCAGGGCCACAGATCTAAAGGAGGAAAGGCAACTCTTCAAAGCTTATGGGAAGCTATGAGACACAAACACAGTCAGACTGGTAAAAAATATTTGAATTTACAGGGAGTTTTGTGGTGTTTTCACAGTTGTGTATGGGCGGTGTGTGTTAACAATTACATTTTCAAGGAATTTAATTTCATTTTTCTCTACTAACAGAGCACAACTGTCTGCAAAGAGCCTCAAACCAGAGCTGGGTACTGCAAGGCCCTAGTTTGGGCCACCAGTCTGAAAAGCCCACCTCCTCCGCCTGTGAATCTGTCTGCAACCTATGCAACAGCTCTGTATTACAGGATCACCAAACCCACCCATCCCATGCGGTAAATCCAAAAGAACCCCCCCCCAAATGCCTGTAAATAGTTAGGGTCAATTTAACAACAAAATAAGTAAATATTAATCATTTGAAGAATTTAAGCCAAATAGTTGTTCAAAAGCCGTTCAAAAGCTGTCAAAAGACAGTTTATACATAATTTAATTTAATGCCTTTCTGTCTTTACTTTAGAAATTACTTCATCCCAACATTACAAAAGTTGACGAATGATAAATAATTTAAAGTATTTAAATTTATTTTAAAATATTTCTGCATAGAGTTTAATTTCTGTTATTGTTTCTCCTTCTTAATAAAGTTTGTTGATAACAAAATGGTCACTTTTATTTCCTGTATTTTCCCTTCCAAGCCTTTACACCCAAGAGCATTACAGCCCTCTTTATAAGGCCACTCTTACATAGTAATAAAGTAGTTTACTAATAACCTAGCAAAATTATTTAACTAGGAATAAGGCCCGCTGTGGAAATAAATACAACGAGCTCTAGAAAGAGGCTCTGGGAGAGTGTCCCGGCCTTGGGCACTCAGTGTCAATTTGCTGTGGCAACCTCAGCAGGGTATAACAACACGGAGTCCACCGTTTTCTCCAGGGGAACTGATCTCTGCCATCTGAAGAACAGTTGTAATTCTGCAAGATCTCCATCCCTCCCCTGGAGATTGGCAGCAATGGTTCCCCATGAGGGAATAGCTGGTTTGGAGGGTGGAGTCTATGGCATTGTACCTGTCTGAGGTCCCACCCCTCCTCAAACCTCACCCTCTCCATGCTCCACCCCTCAAATCTCCAGGAATTTTCCAATCTGAAGCTGGCAAACCTATCCTTCCCAGCCAACCATCAACCTACCATTATCTGCCCATGATCTCTATCATCTGGAGAGCAGTTTTAATTCTGTGTGATCTCCAGCCCTCACCTGGAGATTGGCAGCAATGATTCCCTAGGAAGAAAAGTACAGTCTTTCTCCACAGTGGAGACCAAAGCAGATTACATCATTCTCCTCTCCCCCTTTTGATCTGCACAACAACCCTGTGAGGTAGGTCATAACACTAATGTTTTTGATTAATGTTTGCCAAATGGATGAACTTTGTATTTCAACACCACCCACTTTGATAAAGCTATACATGAAACAAGATGTCATATGCATGATTCGTTGTTGTTGTTTTTTAATCAAATATAGACTAATTAAATAACAGTAACTTGTATTTGGCCTCAGAAATAGTTTCCCAATCAAAGGTGTCAATGTCTATTTTCTCTAGGATAGGGTACCAGATACTTAGAGGGTTAGAGAAGTCACTCTCATTTTGAGTATTAGAGTGATAAATTGAAAAATTGTCTTGCATAAATAGGTCCCATACTTTATACTACCATTGTGTTATGCTAGGCACCTTGGTATCTTTCCAATGCTTTGCAATTAGAATTTTAGCAGCTGTGGAGAGAATACTGATTAGTTTTTTGTCTTTTTCAGGAGGACCGTCAGAGGGCCATAGACCGAGGAAAAGAATAGCTGGTGACAAAGGTAAATTATAATTTGTTATTTTGTGAATGCAGTCTGTTACTTGGTGCCAAAAGCTTTGGATAAATTTGCACGACCACCAGTTATGGAAGTAGGTTGCTTTAACACCGCACTGCTTCCAGCACAGTGGAGGCATGGTAGGTATCAAAAGAACTAGTTTGGTTGGCGTTAAATACCATCTCAACAGGACCTTCATGTTTGCCTCAATAATGTATATGATTCGTTGGTGTTGATGGCATTTGAATTACTTCCAGTAAGCTGAATACTGAAAAAAGAATTTATAAGTTGGTGAAGAACCTTTTTTTTGGCACTATACATCACAGTTGTTTGTTTCCTTTCAACTTCCATCCCATGATATCTCTCTTTGGTTTGCAACCTACAGGTGGAGCCTGAAGATCACCAGGTATTCACAACTCTACTCCAGTCAACAGATCTCTCCCCCCCTGGAGAAAATAACTGTCAAGGTTCCCAGTCAAAACACTCAACAACGTTCCTTCAGAAGTTTCAGTTTATTGAGAGCTAGTACTCAGAACACCATGAACTCTTGCATCAGGAATGGCGGGATAAGATACAGAGACATTAGATATACCCCCTTCATACATGACCCCCTGATACCTTAAAGCCAATAGGCAAGCACCTGAAGACACGGGCAAAAAGCAATGGTTACATTCCAGCGGGAACTTAGGAGCAGGTGGAGCAGAGCTTCAAGGACACTTTACAGATAACATACTATGGCAGAGACAGAGAGGGGGAAGGGAGGGGAGAGAGAAGAAGCAACCCACACATTCCAAACCATGGCAGCTTTAGCTGACATTCTGCCCCCACGAAGGCCCCCGCCATCCGGTTTCTCAAGGAAATGAGAATGAAAGTCACATAGGAGCTCCCAATGCTCCAGCCCGAAATCCACCCACTCAGTGAAATAGTGCAGACGGCCCCGTTTCGTCTTTGAGTCCAAGATCTGAGAGACTTCATAATGTTGCTCGCTATTCATCATCAAGGGGGATGGTCAGGGGCATTGCAGTCACCAGACATTTGGCCCCGGATCCCTTTTTAAGAGGCTGTGGTGAAAAACAGGATGCACATGTTTTAAACTCTTGGTGAGGGCTAGTTCAACACTTATGTCATTGATTTTATGAGTCACAGTAAACGGGCCTACATATTTCCACCCCAGTTTGCGACTGGGTAGTATGCCTTTAATATTTTTTGTTGAGATGTAGACAGTGTTTCCCGGCTGCAACTCCCACCCCTGAGTATGCTGTCTGTCAACTTGCACCTTATAAGCAGCCTTTGCCTTCTGTAGGGCTTTCCCCATCAGGGGCCAGGCATTACGTACGCCCTCACACCAGTCCACCACCTCCCCTCCCAGGTTGCATTCATCAGTAAGAAAAGGCATGGAATTCCCTTCATATCCATAGACAGCCTTAAACGGCGAAACTCCTGTGGAGGAATGAAGGGTGTTATAACAATATTCAGCAAACGGTAACAAGTCCATCCAATCATCTTGCTGATAGTTTGTAAGGCATCTCAGGAACTGTTCCAGGGTTTGATTCACCCGTTCGGTTTGGCCATTCGTTTCTGGGTGGTAAGCACTGCTGAGGGCTTGTTCCGGGGCTTGCACATAATACAAGTTTGACACGACTGTACAAACAAGGAAATGTCTTTGCGCATGTTCGGCCACCAGAACTGGCATTGTAACTGATGCAGAGTTTTCACATAGCCCAGATGACCAGCTAATTTGGACCCATGCACCGCCTCCATGACCTCCCCCCTGAGGGAGGCAGGAACGAACAGTCTGAGACCTTTGTATCAACAGCCATTCTCCCATTTCTCTAAATCCCTGTCCAATTTGACTTCCCCTCGATCAGTCTCGGAAAATGCTGAGGTGAACTTCAAGTGTCCCTTGGTTTCCCCCTTCTAGGCTGATGTTTGGCTATGTGTGATGACCACCCCACCCAACTGGGCGGAGGTAAACATTTAGTCAACAATGCCCTCCCTTTGGCTGTCATGCTGGGGAAGGCATGATAGGGCAGCAGCTAGGGAGTTTGATTTACCTGGGAAATGGTGCAGGGTAAAATTGAATTTAGAAAAGAAGTCTGCCCAACGTAATTGCTTGGTGTTCAGGTTTCACAGAGTATGTAGCACCTCCAGGTTCTTATGATCTGTCCATACCTCGAAAGGAACCCTGATGCCCTCCAGCCAATGCCTCCAAGTAGTCAACGCCAGCTTAATGGCCCCCGCATCCTTGTCCCACACTGACCAGTTACACTCGATGGCATTACATCTGTGGGAAACATAACTGAGGGGGTACAGCTTACCATCAGATCCCTCTTGTAAGATAGCCTCTCCCATGGTCAACTTGCTCTATGAATTTTTTGTTTTCGTCTGGATGGGCTAACACTGGCTCAGAGTTGAACAGAGTTTTGAGACGATCAAAAGCCTCTTGGTGCTCCGAAGTCCACTGTAACCATGCCCCAGGCTTGGTACATTCCAGACCCCTCCCCTTAGTATTTAGGAGATCCACGAGGGGCAGGGTGACCTGCGCAAAGTTAGAGAGGAAGGCTCTATAAAAGTTCACAAATCCTAAGAAGGATTGCAGTTGGCGGCATGTTTGAGGGGCCTCCCACCCCAGCACATCTTGAACTTTGGCAGGGTCCATCTCCAACCCTCGGGGGGGGAGATGTGGTAGCCCAGGAAGTCTACCTCGGGCTGATTGAACTCACATTTGGACAGTTTGGCAAAGAGTTTGTGGTCATATTATGTCTGTAACACCTCCCGCACCAACTTCATGTGAGATTCCTTATTGGAGGAGTACAGTAAAATGTCATCTAGATAAACAAGGGCCCCCCTGAATAGCTGCTTGTGTAACACTTCGTTAATCAAGTTCATAAAGACCCCTGGGGCCCCTTGGAGACCGAAAGGCATCACGCAATATTCGAACTGCCCCAACGGGGTGTTGAACACCATCTTGTATTCATCTCCCTCCTTGGTAAGCACCCGAAAGTACACATCCCACAATCTAGCTTAGTGAAAATCTTCCCTGTTGCCGCCTCCACTAAGAGGTCTTTTAATCAGGGGTAGTGGGTAAGCGTTAGTGGCGGACACTGCATTCAAACTCCTATAAGCACACAGTCTAAGGCCCTCGTCCTTCTTCTTCTGGAAGAGCACTGGGGCTGCAAATGGGGAGGAGGTGGAGCAGATAAAGCCTCAGGCCAGGTTTTTATTGATGAACTTCAGTAGTTCGTCCTTTTACCCTGAGCTTATGGCATAAAGTTTGCCTTTAGGTAATTTCTGTCCAGGGAGCAATTCAATGGTACAGTCATAATTGCAGTGGGGCGGTAGTTCATCCGCCTCCTCCTTGAACACTTTAGCTAAGTCTCTGTACTCCTGGGGAATGGCGAAAAGTTCCTCCTAAGCCAAACAAGCCTGCAGGGGTTCCTCGGGAGGCGCCTGCCCCCAGTTCTCCCCCCAGGTGTGGTCCTGGCACCTCGGTGCAATGAAGCGCACCCATCCTTCATCCCAAATAATATATGGGTTGTGGTCATGAAGCCATGGGCTCCCCAGCACAAGTGGGAAGCAGGAGGCAGGGATGATGATGAATGCTCCCAGTGATCCCCCATGCCCATCCGCAGCAGGGCCATTTCAAACTTAAATGGCTCCTTCATGGCTGAGCCATCCTTCTGGGTGAGTATGATGGGGTCGGGGAGTCTGACAACTGGAGCCCCCAGACCCGTAACCAGAGAGGGGTTTATTAAGTCTCTGGCACACCCCGAGTCTATCAACACCCACACCCTCACGTGAGTCGCTAATTCCGGAAACATTAGTCACAGTCACAAAAAAAGAGGGGGGATAGTTGCTCACCATCTTCGGTTCCGCCTAAGTTGGGACCTGCTGCTCCACGCTGTTTACAGCAGGTCCTGGCCTTTTCCCGCTGGTTCATCCTCATCTTTGCTGCTGGGTTCTGAACATCCTTCCAGGATGTTGACTTGGAGCGCTTGTTGGCCAGATTACACAGGGAAGCCATTAATATTCATTCATAAACATAAACACAATTTCAACAGGAAAGAAGAGAGTTTAAAAATAAAAATAAATACAAATAAAAATAAATAGGGCACTACAGATAAGATTAGAATTTCAACAGACAATCCACATACAAAAGAACCTCCTCAGGAAACCTCCTCAGGAAACAATCCATAGACAAAAGAACCTCCTCAGGAAAGCTCCTCCATTAGCATGTTCATAGCCTGGGGAACTCCTACAAGATAATGACTGAGCCCTACCCCACCTTCCTGAGCAGATATAAATTACCTGCCTACCATTTTTCTTCTCACTATGTCCCAGAGAGTACTCCATCTTTCTATGTTATACTTCTGAGGATGCCAGTCACAGCTCCTGGCGAAACGTCAGGTCCTACAATGCCAAGACCATGGCCATTCAACCTGGAAAATCTGCAGCAGCTAACTTCTGAGTTGAACGCACTGAATAACTGGGTAAGAAATATCCTCTTTCTAAGAGTGATAATCCTTTTCTGTTTGGCTAGTAGTTTCAACCTACTGTCCAGTTTCTTCTGTCAAACCTAAACCCCAGTTCTGGAGACTGAATAGACAGAATTCACCTAAGGCTGATACTTAGACTTTTAGTCCTTATTTCTGAAGTTTTCCCAAATGTGATAGTACACAATAAGGGCAAGGAGTTGTGAACTTGTTTGTTTGTTTCCCTCAGATCGACACACAGACTCCTGACTGGCAACAGCCAAGTTAAAGCCCAAAGATCTGGTCCCTCTGACAAGATTTTAAAAGCTCTCCTCAGCTGACACTGACCAATCAGAGAGAACGGGAGTACACGCAGGCAACAGCCTGTCAATCAAGCTGTGCTTTACAGTGAAGTATTAACTTCTAATCTCCCAGCTCTTTGAATTTGATGCATTAAGCATCCTGCTTTAGGAGGTCAGTCTGTCACACTATAGTTTACAAATCGAAGAGTTTTTTAAAGCAAGATCAGATATCTTGTGCTTCCCTGGTATTAAAACTGTAACAGCATGTTACTGGATGACACAGGGGAAGAAGGATTGGGAGATGTACCCAGAAGCAGTAACCATGCGAATGTTCTGTTCAGCTTGATCCTTTGCATGCTTACACAGAAGCACAGCACGATTAATTCAGTGACCTTCCTGCTCCTGACTGCCTTCTATCCTCTAACACAGGGGTGTCAAACGTGCGGCTCATGGGCCAGATCTAGCCCGCACATAGCTCAAAACTGGCCCCTAAGCAGCTTCCTTCTCCTGCTTCCTTTCCCAGGGCTGCTGCTGCAGACACCATAGCTTGCTTTTTCCCAGTTCTCTCAGTGGTTCTTTGCTTCCTGTCTCCTTCCACTCTTGCTCCCTCCCCCCCTCTCTCTCTCTCTCTCTCTCTCTCACACACACACAGATAAGAGAGCGCTTTGTGGTTGCTTCATGCTGGAGAGATTAAAAAACAAGCCTCCCTCCCCCACTTCCTTGCTTGCTTGCTCTCTCTCTCACACACACACACAGATAAGAGAGAGCCTGGTGGCTACTTTGCCAGAGATAAAAAGACAAGCCTGCCTGCCCCTCCCCCTCTCTCTCACGTGCATGTACATACAGAGAGAGAGAGAGAGAGGAGGAGGAGGAGAGGAGACAGACAGAAGGGAGAGAGGAGGAGAAGAGACACAGACAGAAAACAAAATTGGAGTCCCAGCTTTAAGACTAATGTTTTTATTCCAGGCATAAATTTTTGTGTGCAAGCACATTTCTTTGGAGGTTTGGTGGGTGGATTCTTCTGAGAAGCACAATGTACATTGAGGAAATTATTTTGGCTTATTCTGAAAAGTTGGTTTTTTAGAAATGATTGGATTTCTCTGTCCTATCTGGATTTATTTTCTTTCAAAAAGACCCTGATTCGGAATAAGAACACTTGGACTGGTCCTTATATCTTGGAGAGTGGAGTGATTTCAGATGCCAAATGATAATAGTACACATTGATAATGAGACAGGAAAACTAGGTCTCAGTCCAGTCCAGGAGGATGCAATTCAGCAGTCTCTCTCTCTAATCTCCCTTTGAAATTCCTTTGTAAGAGCACTGCAACTCTTAGGACAGCAACTGAATGTTGTGGTTTGTGTTTTTTTTTTAAACCAAGAATTTTTATTTTAATATTTCAAAAAAGAAAAAACAAGAAACAACTTTAACATTACAGACTACATTATAACTCTGTTCAGTCATGATACAATAACAACATTAACCAATTACAACATTAGCCAAATAATTCACTTAAATTCAAGATACTAACATTCCAATTATTTTCAATAGAAGGCAAAATGTAAATACTTTTCTGGAAGTTTAAAAAAAGTATTTGAGTTAGAAGTAGTGTAAGCAAAAAAGGGAAACCAGCGTTCTATAAAGTTATTGGGTAAGTCTGGGGAGTGGGCAACCAATAATTGCATAGCAATTTTATCTGCAACTGCCAGGTCAACACTTAGCTATCCATAATTTTACAGTTGGTATTCTTACTTGATTCCAACACTGGGCAATCAAGCTTTTAGCTGCTGATAATAAAATAGTGATCAATTCACTAGTGAGTTTATTTAGGGATAAACCTGGCCAGACATTCAATAAAACTGATGTAGGAGAAGTTGGAATTTGGTGATTTACCATTTTTGAAATTATAGCTAGAATCTCTACCCAGAATTGTTTGATAGCAGGACAATCCCACCAACAATGAAGAAAGGAACCCTCCTTTCCACAGCCTTTCTAACAGATTGGGTTATTTTTGTGTTTCATAAAAAACAGTCGACGGGGTGTCAGGTACCATCTGGAATATATCTTGAAGGATTGAAGTTTTATTAAATGATTGTTAGTAGTAAAAGAGTAAGATGTCCAGATTTTTTTCCAATCTAGATTGATTGCATGAGATAAACATTCCCTGTCCCATGCTAGTTGGGGATTGGATTTTTGAGACCAGTCTTTTTCACAGAGTAAACGATAAATAATAGAGATAGCTCCTTTGGCATGACGAGTGTTTTTTTGGATTAATTTCTCAAAACTATTTAAAGATCTATTTAAATTTGACGCCTTGTCTAATTCTAGGAACATATGTCTGAGCTGTTGGTATTGGAACCATTGAATCGTCACATTGTACTTACGTTGCAACTGTTCCAATGAACCAAATTTACCTGAAATAATTAAATCCTTTAGTCTAAAAAAATTGTTTTTCCTGAAAGAAGAAAAATCCGTTGGTTTTTTACCCGGTAAAAACCAGGTTTGCCCCAAGAAAGACATTAGCGGGGAAATCTCCGGGGTAATAATATTACGATGTCTGTCCCACAACTTTAATGTATGGTTTAAAAATATATTATTACTCACTTTTTGTGATCTCTCCTTGGAGGTGTTCCAAACGATTTCATGCAGTAAATCTGGATACAGTGATGATGCTTCAATATGTACCCAGGTTTTATCACACGTTGGTTCCAAATAAAGAACAATTGTTTTAAGTTGAGCGGCTAAATAATAATTACGTAATGATGGGAGACCCAGTCCTCCTCTACAACTAGGCTTGTTGAGAAGTGAAAATTTGAGCCTCGTTTTTTTATTATTCCAAAGGAAATTTACCAAAATTGTTTCCCAATCCTTGAATTCTTTTAGGGGAATTTCTAAAGGGAGGTTCTGAAATAAATAAAGACATTTGGGTACAAAAAAACTTTTAAACAAATCTATTTTTTCCAATAAAGTAAAGTTTAGTTTCTGCCAGGTTTGGAGAGTTGATTTATAGGATAGTGTTAGTGGTTTAAAGTTGATTTGATAAAGATTTTTTAAGTCTAAAGGAATATTTATACCCAAATGCTTCCAAATATTTGTTACTCTTTTAAAACAGAAAGTATTAGTTATATCTTCAATTTCAGATTCTGTTAATATTAAAGGAAAAAGTTCTGATTTAGTATAATTTATCATAAACCCAGAAACAATACTGAAATTACTAATGTGTTGCATTAAAGGAATTAAAGATGCTTTGGGATTTTGGAGATAGAATATGGTGTCGTCTGCAAAAAGACTGAGTTTACAGAGTTCTGAGTTAGTTTCTATACCTTTAATTGATGGGTCAGCTCTTACAATATGGGCCAGAGGTTCTAAAGAAATTGCAAATAGAAGAGGAGACGGGACAACCCTGCCTCACACCTCTCCTTAAATGGATCTCATCTGATCGGTATTGATTTATAGTAAGTTGGGACTTAGGGTCATAATAGATAGCTGTCAGGTAACCCTGCCATAAGGGTGAAGGGAGGGGTGGAGGTGTCAGAGGGTCTGCCTGTGTATTGTCTGGTATGTGGGGAGGTGCCGGGGTTGCCTGGGTAATGCAGCAATTCTCATTCCGGGTTATCTCCAGATGGCCAAATGTCCTTGAATGCCAGGCTGTTTTTCTTCTTCCCTTTTCTTATGAAAACAGCTAGGCCATGGAAATTTACAGCTTTTAGAAATGTAGCACCTTTTGCTTCCCGCGTGCGGGCTCTGTCGCTATTGGTAGAATGCAGGGGGGGCTTCACCCCAGAAGGGTATAACCAGAGATGTTTCTTTGTATGGGTTATTCCTGACAAGGAGAATGTTAACGCATCTTTAGAACTGCAGCATAATAAACACTATCCTTTTCTATGAGGCCTGGTGTTTGACTGACTTTTCTGAAGCGCCTGACAATAGTTTTAATGGCATTAAGAAAGCCAGGACCAAAGTTCATGTGCTCTAAAAGTTTCAATAAGTAATTAGGTTCCACTCTGTCAAACGCCTTGTCGGCGTCCACAGAGAGGATAGCTGAATTTATATTTTTATCCTTACAATGGGCTATAATATTTAAGGTTTTCCTTATATTATCTACAATGTTGCGACCAGGCATAAAACCAGCCTGATCTTTATGTATATAACATGTAACTATTTTATTAAGTCTTGTAGCTAACAAAGAAGAAAAAATTTTGAAATCTGAATTTAAGATTGAGATTGGACGATATGATGCTGGAGCCAATTTGTCCTTACCAGGTTTATGAATTAAAATCACTCTTGCTTCTGTCCAAGAGGTTGGCATAACTCCTGAGGATAAAACATGATTAATAGTTTTTAGTAGATGATTTTCAAGTTGGGGTTTAAATTTTTTAAAGAATTCTGCAGGGAATCCGTCTCTACCAGGAGTTTTGTTGTTTTTCAAGTTTGTAATAACATTAGAAAGCTCCTGTAGGGAAGCTGGTTGTTCCAAAAATTCTTTGTGTTCATGTGTTAATGTATTATCATAGTGTATTGAATTTAGATAATTTTGAATAGCCAAATCTGAAAGGTTCGCAGAAGTATAAAGTTGGGAATAGAAATCTGCGAAAATGGAAGTAATAGATTTTGGAGTGGAATGAATTATGCCCTCTTGATTTTTTATTGCAAAGATTGCATTTGTTGAATTTTTTCCGGCTACTCTTGCTTTTAGCAATTTTAAAGACTTAGGAGTTTTTGTTATATATTTTTGTTTTAGAATTAGCAGTTGTATTTGGGTTTGAGATGTCTCTAGGAGATCAAGTTTTTTCCTTTCACTATTTAATTTTTAAGGGTTTTTTTCCCCCCAAAGCGCATATGTTTATTTTCAAGATTTTTTATCTTAACTTGCAAATCTGTAACTAACTTTAATCTATCTCTTTTATAGGTTGTGGCTAAAGAAATCAGATTTCCACGAAGAACTGCCTTAAAGGCGTCCCATCTGTTAAGTTGCGTAGCTTCACACTCAGCATTAAATTTAAAATATTCCACTATCTTTGTTCTAATCTCCTCACAAATTACTTCACTTTGTAATAAAAGTTTATTCAAACTCCAGTCCCAGCCTTTGTTATCATTTTGTAATTTTATTAGATCACAAGAAACCCAAGAGTGATCTGAAATATGGCAAGAGCCAATGTCCACCTTATCAATATATTTAACTAAATTTGAAGATGCTAGAATGAAATCAATGCAGGTGTAAATCTCATGTCTAGGAGAAAAATATGTATATTGGCACGATCCAGGGTTTAAAATTCTCCAGACATCAACTAAATCAAACAGCTGGATAAGTTTGTCCAGCTCAGTGTTATTCCAATGTTTTTTTCTTGAATTTAAGGTTTTATGCGTTTTATCAAGGTTTGGGTTTATAATCTGATTTAAGTCTCCTCCTAAAATCACATCACCCTGTTTGAAGTCTATTAACTTTTTAAAAACTTGCTGTAAAAAGGGTATTTGATCAGAGTTAGGGGCATAGATTGATGCAATTGTTAAAGGCTCTCCTTGTAATTCTCCTTTGATGAAAATAAAACGGCCCCTGGGATCTATTTTTGAAGCTGAACAATGAAAACGACCATTGGACTTACCGTGAGGGGTCCTTCTCCTCTGAGGTCAGGAGGACATCTCCATTGGGTTATTCCCACCGTGCCTGTAGGGAGGCAGGAAATAGTTTTTTCCCCTTCCTGTTGGCGCCTCCGGAATAGCCCACCTCCAGTTCTGGGACTCCGAAAGCAGTGCCTGCAGCCTAAATGAAGTGGCCTTGCCCTAGAAAAACGTAACTGTAAACAGTAATAGCAACTGATTAAACAAGAAAGCTCTGCAACTATGAACAAAGGCAGAGTACAACCAGAGATACAAGAGAAGAAATCAGCACAGAATGATTAGAAGAGGAAGATGAGAATGGGAGGGCCGAGATGTCCTCCTGACCTCAGAGGAGAAGGACCCCTCACGGTAAGTCCAATGGTCGTTCTCCCTCTGAGGTGGAGGACATCTCCATTGGGACCTCCCCGAGCAGTGTCCCTCATGCGGGTGGGTCGTCATCTTCCTCCATGTTAACGACGTGCTGAAGGATTCTTCTCCCGAACGCCGCGTCAGCAGATGCAAGTGTGTTGATATGGTAGTGCCTTATGAAGGTGGAAATGGATGACCATGTAGCCGCCTTGCAAACTTCTTCTGCCGAAGCTCTATTGGTAAAAGCGGCGCTGGTTGCTGCGCTTCGCAGAGAATGAGCCGTGATGCCACTGGGTACTTCCTGACCCGAGGCCCGGTATGCCTCCGTGATACAGGCCTTCAGAACCGAACTGATTGCCGATCTAGACATCTTCTCCCCTGTCCTGGGTGCAGATATATTGAGGAATAAAGACTCCGTCTTCCTGCAATCCTCTGTCCTGGCTATGTATATTTTGAGAGCCCGTTTTACATCCAAAGTGTGCCAAATTCGTTCCTTTGGATGCTTGGGAGAAGGACAGAACGTGGGCAAACAGATCTCTTGAGAACAGTGGAATCTAGAGCCCACCTTAGGCTGGAAGGTAGGATCCGTGCGAAGCACAACCTTGTCTTTATGAAAGACACAGAGTGACGATTTCACTGACAGTGCTCCGAGTTCTGATACTCGTCTCGCCGATGTGATGGCAACCAGGAATAGCGTCTTCATTCTCAGCCATTTCAGTCCCACCTCTCTGAGAGGCTCGAACGGTGATCTAGTGAGAGCATTGAGTACTGTATTCAGCCTCCACGTTGGAAAGCGATGAACCTGAGGTGGAGATTTTGCCAATGCTCCCTGCAGAAAAAGTTGGATGTGAGGATGTTTGGAAATCTTGTATCCTCCCAGGGAAGGGAGAACAGTGGAGAGAGCCGCTAACTGTCTCCGAAGAGTAGCCGACTTCAATCCCGAGTCCAGTCCGTCCTGCAGGAACGCCAGTACCGAAGCAATCGAGGGGGACAGTGGCTGCACCTTCTTGCGTCTACACCATCGCACGAACGCCTTCCATGTGGTGTTATATATACGGATCGTAGACAGTCGTCTGGATGCCAAAATGGTGTCTAGAACCTGGGAGGAATAACCTAATTTCGATAGGTTGCTCCGCTCAATCTCCACGCGGTCAAACACAGCCAGGCCGGATCCGGGTGCCAGACCGGACCCTGCACCAGCATGTCGGGAGATATCGGAAGGACTAGAGGTGGAAGTATGGACAGCTCCTGTATTGCGGAGAACCAGGGGCGCCGGGCCCAGTTCGGAGCCACTAGGATGACCTCTGCCCTGAGTTCCCTGATTCTGCGGATGGTTCTGGAAATCAGGACGAACGGCGGAAACGCATATAGGAGGCCCTGGGGCCAGGGCGTCGTGAGCGCATCTGTCGCCTCTGCCTCCGGATGGAAGAATCTGGAGAAGTATCTCGGAATCGTGTGATTCGTAGGAGAGGCGAACAGGTCCACTATGGGGCGTCCGAATTGTGCCACTATCGTGTCGAAGAGACGTGGATGGAGGGCCCACTCTCCCTCCTGAATCTCCACTCGGCTGAGCCAATCTGCTTGTACATTTTCGGTCCCTTTTATGTGTTCTGCCCGCAGCGAAGCGACGTGGCTTTCCGCCCAAAGGAGGATCTTCATCGCTTCCTTGTGAAGCTGAGACGATCGAGACCCACCTTGCTTGTTCAGATGAGCCTTGGCCGATATGTTGTCCGTCCTTATCAGCACCTGTTGACCACACAGCCGAGGGGCAAAGTGAATCAGCGATAGGCGGATCGCTCTGAGTTCTAAGAGGTTGATGGGAAGTTTCTTCTCCGCAGACTGCCACGTCCCCTGGACTGGAGTGCCGTTCAACGTTGCTCCCCAGCCCACGAGACTGGCATCGGTGAACAGCTCCCTGGTGTGGCTGACATAGTAGCTCTTGCCTGCCAACAAATTGTCCATGTTTGCCCACCACCGCAGGCTCTTCTTGACTCCAATCGGTACCTGTAGGTTGAGTGCCCTCTTTTCCATAATGGAGAATTGATGAGGACGTAGGAACATCTGCAACGGTCTGGCGTGTAGACGGGCCCATTGTATCATGTCTATGCTGGCAATCATCAGGCCCAGAAGTCTGGCTAGGTCCATGAGGGGTGTGGACCTGCAGTTGTGAATCCTTGTGACTGCTTCTTTGATCTTCTGAGCCTTGGCCATCGGGAGAAAAAGAGCATTTCGAGTAGTATCGATTACTGCTCCCAGATGTTCTATGCGCTGCGTAGGTAGCAGGGAACTCTTTTGGAAGTTGATCAGGAAGCCATGTTCTTGTAAACACTGTAGTGTTCGCTCCGTGTTGCTGACGGAGTCTGTCCGCGTACCAGCCCTGATCAAAAGGTCGTCCAGATATGGATGGACATGGATGCCCTGAGATCTGAGATGAACCACGGGATTGATGATCAGCTTGGAGAAAAGGCGTGGTGCCGTTGATAGACCAAAGGGAAGTGCTCTGTACTGGAAGTGTTGGTTGTAAATGCAGAAGCGAAGAAATCGCTTGTGTGCTGGGAGAATAGGCACATGGAGGTATGCTTCCGTCAAATCTATGGAAGTGAGGTACTCGTTGGGAGATAGAGAGTCCGCTACAGCCTTCAGAGTTTCCATGCGAAAGTGTCGCAGCCTTATGAATCTGTTCAGGAACCTGAGATCCAGAATCGCCCTCCAGTCTCCGTTCTTCTTGGGGACCATAAACAATATAGAGTAAACACCCCGCTTCTTCTCGTCGTCTGGAACAGGTTCGATGGCTTGGATCTCCAGGAGATGCTGTATAGCTTTGGCGATGATGGCTCTCTTGTTCTCTGATTTGCTGGCTGGTGATTTGAGGAACCGCTCTGGAGGCTGGCGCAAAAACTCTATTGGATAGCCCTGTGACACCACCGCTAGTGCCCAGGCATCTGCCTGAGTGTCTGTCCAAGCTTTTGTGAAATGTAAAAGGCGGATACCCACCGGAATGGTAGGATAGTCATGCCTGTTTAGGTTTGGCATCTCTGTCTCCCCGGTCACCTCTGTTGAAAGGCCTGTGGAATCTGGGTGTGAAGGAGCCACGTTTGCCAGGCTGCCTAGGCGCTTCCCACGAGGTCTTCCTGGTATCTTGGCGAAATCTGGGGAGAGAATGCTGGGTACGAAAGGACTGCGGGTTCCGCCGATCGAAACGTCGCAGTGATCTAGGCATGGCTTTTTTCTTATCCCTGGTTTCCACCAGGATGTTATCTAGGGCCTCTCCAAAAAGACGATCCCCTTGGAAGGGATACGCCGTTACAATAGACTTGGAGAGAGAGTCAGCTTGCCAGGCGCGAAGCCAAAGTAGCCGTCTGGCCACCGCTGTGGAGGCCATGGCCCTGGAAGCAAAGGAGATAATGTCCAGAGTTGCATCTGCTGAAAAGGAACTAGACCTAAGAACACGAGAAATTCCTTCCAGCACAGCCCGATTGTTCTCAGGAACAATTTGCATCAACTTACGTAGCCAAACGATCGCCGCTCTGGAAGCGATGGAGGTTGTGGATGCTGCTCTTACCATCATGGCGATTGCCTCATGGATTCGTCTGAGCGTTGCCTCCACCTTCTTATCAGTTTGGTCTTTGATGGTACCCAGGCCGTCCTCAGAGACTAGACCTGTTGACTGGATAGCTGCCACAGGAGCGTCCACAGGAGACACCTGCAATAACTCATTGGCATAATTAGGTAAAGCATACAACTTTTTTGCGAAAGCGGGAAATTGTTTATTGACTACTGGCTTATCCCACTCTGCTCTGAGCTGACGCTCAAAATATTCAGGGAAGGGAAAGACCTTCTCAGTAAATTCCTCGGGAGGAAAAAATTCCCGGTTGCCCCCGGATCTAGATTTAAATTTATTTTTGGCCGCCTTCTGATACTCTGAAGGAGGTAAATCATGTAATTCTAGGGCCTTTATAGCCTTAGACAAAAAGAACTGATAGTCCTCGGGTTTGAAAAACCGACTGGATTGCTCAGGAAGCTTTAATTCTTCCTCCTCCTCATCAGACAGGAATTCACCCTCTTCCCTTTCTTCCAGGGAAGAAGTATTGGACTCTACTTCCTCCCTCCAAGGTTCCTCTGTGGGTCTCCCAAGAGGAGGGGGGGGAGCCTTCTTAGCCGCCTTAGTTGGCCACCCAGTGGAGGAAAACAGGGGGTTAGGAGGAGAGAGTCCCTGTGGCAAGGGAACCTCGGTTCTAGTATGGAGCTGTGCCATTTCCTGTTGAATGGTCTTTTTGATAATAGCCATGAGTTCAGATGAATGAATCAGAACTCCTGGATCTAAGAGCTTACCCCGTTTGGAGCTTGTTCCAGGATCTTGGTCCTCATCAGAATGGATAGGGGGAACGATGGACTGGCCTCCTTCTGCCCCCAAGGCTCCAGAAACGGTGGTAAGAGAGGTCACAAGGCTCGAAGCCGGATCCTCAAAATGGCCGCCGCCGCCCGTTCGCGATAGCGCGGGAAGATTGGCGGTTCCTCCTTCATCGGGCTGTCTGCGCCGTTTAGGCGCTCGGGGCACCGCCGCCGAGTCAGCCGCGATCATCGGGGTACTACGATCATGCCACGAAGGCAGATCGGCCCCGGAATGCTCCCGCGTCGCCGCGGCTGCGGCGCACGCGTCTCCCTCGTCGCCCGAGGAAAAACCTCGGGAAGCTCTTTCGCCGCCATGGCGGCCGTCGGTGATTTTTCTTCGGGTCCTGAGACCCCTTTGAACTTCGCTCCAAGAAAGGAGCAGAAGAACAGGAAAAAAGGTAAAAGGAGAGAGAGAAAAGGAGAGAGGGCAAGGCAAAAGGCTGAATTGTAGTAAAATAGAGAATAACAGAGGAAAACAGCTAAGCTTAGAAGATTTGCTGCTTCTCCCTACTGAGGCAGGAATAGAACTGGAGGTGGGCTATTCCGGAGGCGCCAACAGGAAGGGGAAAAAACTATTTCCTGCCTCCCTACAGGCACGGTGGGAATAACCCAATGGAGATGTCCTCCACCTCAGAGGGAGAAGGCAAATTCTTAGAGATTAATATCACCGTGCCTCTAGATTTTGATGTACCTGGAGCTCGAAATTGCTGTTGAAACCAAGGGGTCTTAAGAACCAATCTGTTTACCATTTTTATGTGGGTTTCCTGTACACAGAGAATATTTACTTTTTCTTTTGCCCAATAAGTAGATGCTCTTTTAATTTTGATTTTGTTGTTTAAGCCTCTGGCATTCCAAGTAGCTATTTTCACTTGATTAGACATCAAAACTCAGAGACCGGAAAATTTGGCTAATCTAAAAAAATAATTATGTTACTTTACACGCAACCTGTTGTTTTATATATTGTTCTAGTTCAAAATCTAAAAATAGGGGTAGGATCTAGAAGGCTGGACTACCTAGTCACAGTCAAAGGCACCCTAGCTAGAAACTTTAATATAAATGGAGGGAAGATAAAGTAATATACACTGAAGGTAAACACTTACCAACCCCTTTCCACCCAAAAATGTAGTTGGTAAAACCATTGTTGTATAAAATCGTAACTTCTATAGGTCATAATTTCTATAAGTATAAAGTATAATAAGGCACCTTGTTATAAGCATTATCATAATGGTATTCTTAAGATCAGATTCATAAAGCTTTTATAAAAAATCAATTTTGTATCAATGAGAAATATGGTTCAAATAAATGTTAATTTAATTTCTAAAGATAAAATTGGCATACTTCTGCTCTTCATATAATTAAACGTAATAATCTTTGGTTACTTCACCATAATTTAGTGCACTGTACAAATATATACTGAATTAATACTTCAGACATCGTTAAATAAAAATAAATACAAAATTGGCATCATCATATAATTAAACGTAATAATCTTTGGTTACATCACCATAATTCAGTACACTATATAAATATATAAAGCTTCAGACATCATTAAATAAAAAATAAATACAAAATAGACATACTTCTGCCCTTAATGTAGTTAACTTCAATAATCCTTAGATCAGACATTACTAATTATAAGTAAAAGTAATTTTAACAGACATTCGTCTTAGTATTATTTTTGATATTCAATGACTATTAGATATATACTGAAATTTAAATGAAGGAGCTAACGTGGCATATCTCTGCTTTTTATGTATTTTTTTTTTTTTTTAAATAACTCTCCTAAAAAGGAGAGAATTTTATTTTTTATAAGAAAAGGGTAAGGTAGACAGATGGGAAGAGAAAAAAGAGCGGAGTGAGTTTTTTTCTGTTAGTAAAGGTTAGTTTTATTTCTTCCAGTTGTCGGCATCCATCACGGTTGAAAGATCTTCTTTTCAGCTTTACAAAGTCCAAATCAATTCTGTTAGTAAAGTTAGTAAAGTCCACTGGGGTTAAATCAAATCTTTTCAGATGTTACACGAACAAATTCTTTTTTAAGTCTCTCCAATTATCATTAAGTCCTTTGAACTTTAATGCCTCCCGTTCCGTCACTTCCTCCCCCCGGGCCGCCGTCTTCTTCAAAAATCCAAATTTTGAGTACTGCTTCCTCCTCTGTGCTGGCATGTCTCTTCAGAAATTTTTTAATCCATCTTCTTTCGCTTCTTTTTTCTTGTTGTTTCTGGCAGTCATTTCTCGTTGGCTCCATTAACACTCGGGTTGAAATTAGATCTCCATTACTTGCTAAGCTCAACACCCCTTTCTACTGGCAGAGTATATCCTTTTTTTAAAGGCGGAGTAGGCTTTGAAAGCCTTGTCCGCCTCTTCTTTTTATTTATTCGCTCCACTGCCAGATAGAGGTGTCAAGACTTTCGTCAAAATAAATCTGAGATCTTCTTTCCCTTCTTCATCCATAGCTTGGAACTTTAACATCGATACATTTTCTGCCATCAACCTTGTTAATTCCAAATATTTATTTTTATAGTCTGATGAGAACAATTTCCATTTTAAAAGCGTTTCATTGATATTTTAGATTAACTCCAGCAGGTGGCGCAGTATCTCAGTCTCTTGTTGATTGACAGCTAGTTCGGGGGGGGGTTGACTGGAGCGGAAGTCCCTCCTCTCTTCTCTTCCGTTCTAAGCAGGATTTTCCCCAGCATCGACATTTTGTTTTTTATTTACTTTTTCAAAGTTCGTGCCACATCCCCCAGAAAGCAACTAAAGCCGCAATCTTCTGTAAAACCCCAACGGTACTTTCACCAACATTTTTTCTTGTTACCCCCCTTCGCGTTTCCTTTAAAAATTCGCTTCTTTGAAGAGGGTGGAAGCTCCTCCCTCCTCCCATACGCTTATCCGCTTGCGGGGGGGTTTTAATTTTCGCTTCAAAATAGATCTTCAACTCACGATTAGATGCCATATCTTCTTTTCATGGTAATTCATCCACTTTTCCTCACTCCTGGAAGTCGGCAGGGCTGCTAAGTCCCATTCGGGACGCACTACGCGGCGGGGCCGATTGGGGCGGGGAGAAAGCCTCAATTTCCCGGCAGTTTGCCGGCAAAGAGGCTACTCCCCTATGCGCCCCCGGTTCGGAGCCTTTGACTAAGGCTCACTAGGGTCTTTCGCAAACGCGAAGACCCCCCCATTCCGCTTGTGGGCTGACCGCCTCCGGGAGCGTCCCGAGAAGCGGCCGCCATTCGCAGCACCGAAACCGAAACCTGCTTTTTATGTATTTAAACTCAATTATTTTAGGTTACTGCACCATAGTTATAGAATTAAAAAAAAACAGCATACATACGAAAATGTCATAGTTAGAGATACATCAAGTCACACTTATGACACACTAAACCTTTATATTTAAGTAAAGAGGTCAAAAAGCCTAAGTAGTGTAGAATTAAGAACTGTTAAATTTTACAACAAAAATAAGGAGTCAATTTTCAACAAGTTCTTCTTCTTCCTGCTTTGAGAGTTTCAGATCTAATGCATTAAGAAGAGCCTTTCCAGTAATGGCACTAGAAACATTATATTGAAGACCATTTCTGTAGACGATGATATCAGTCAGAGGTTGGAGACCATCGAAAACGTATTTTAGCGTCATTAAGTTTAGATGTAATCAGTCTTAACTTCTTTCTTTTTTCCAGAGCTTCAGGGGACAAATCAAGTAGTACAATAATTTTTTGTTCTCTATAAGTTAATGCCTTTCTAGCTCGAGCTTCTTTCAATATTTTATCTCTGGTTTTTTGATATACAAATTGAATCAAAATGTCTCGGGGTCTTCCTTTTTTCGCGGAAGCCAGGGGACCTAAATGTTGGGCTCTGGAAATTGCAGGAGCTATCCCGTCTTCTAATTCTAATGTTTTTGCAAGCCATACTGAGATAAATGATGCTAAGTCTTTATGTTCTTCTGCCCCCTCCTCAAAACCGCAAAGTTTTAAATTAAATTGTTTCCATCTGGATTCTAAGAGGGCTAAACGATTTTGCATTGAGTTTTCCGCGCCTTGCAAAGATCTTACCTTCTCTTTCAGGGTCAGCGCCATTTCCGATGTGTTTTCAGCCATTTTTGTGGCTTCTTTCACTTCCTTAACTAAGTCGACCAGGGTTGATTGAACCGGCTTTAGAAGATCTTTTACTAATGAAGCCATATCTTTTAGGAGGTCTTCTCTTAAATCACGAAGGTCATTTTTCGTAAGGCTTGGATCAATTCGAGGTGGAGATGATGGCGTAGTGCCCTCTTCAGGTCGCACAGGCGCCATTTTGGAGATCTGATCCGCCGACGGAGCCAAATCTTTGAACACTGGATTTGGAGAGAAGAAGTCAGTAACAGCACGAGAGACATTGGCATTCACTGAAGTAGACAGTCTGGTTGATTTTTGAGTGCCTTTTTTTGGAATTGAGCTGCGATTTGAAGCTTTTTAGTTGATTTTTGGTGGAAGGGGTCGGGAGCTCTCTATCTAGGCATTCGACATACGTCGCAAGCTCTGCCCTCAATGCTGTGGTTTTTAATGTCAGACTTATGTCCATTTATTCTTTGCATCCTCCTGGCTGGAACTGAGACCTAGGTTTCCTGTCTCATTACCAAAACTGATATCTCCACATCTAGTTCCACTCTGCATGTCATACCTAATCCAATCATGCTTGCTATTGCCATTAGGCATCTGAAATAATCTAAATGTATATCTCTGGTACCTTGTGTTACATTTTATAGCATTCATAGCCAAACCAAATGGCATTTATGTCAGATCCGTCTCTCATAACAAATGAGTTTGACACCTCTGCTTTAACAGGAATCAGCTCTGTATACCAATGCAGCCAAGGGCCACGTGGTCTGTTTTGAAAAATTAATAAACCCTCAAAAACAAACAAAATGAAAACCACTTTGCCTTTTCCTAGATCTGCTCTTCGGTTGCTGCCATCAGAGCAACTTCTTGCTGGAGATCTTTATTCTGAACTGCCCTCTTTGGGCCACCTCTGAGCTATCATGAGATGTGCATGCATGGGAACAAAAGGACTTCAAATTTCCCCCTCTTGCTCTGTGGTGAGCACTGTCCTATCTAGTAAAATGTGTCTGAGTAGTTAGAAGATGTGGTAAGATTTTCCCAAGGAACCTTTAACCACACATATAATTTATAAGTATATTTTGCAAGTATAATTATGGGAGAATACTAATAAAAGGTAATTGCCGGTTAATCTTTTCTTACAAAAGCTGACACATTCCTCTCCCTGGGAACGGGGGTCCAACATGGGGGGGGGTTATTAGAGAACAGACATCTGACACCTCCCATCTGTTTCCTGATATGGAGTTGCAGGAGCCTGTCTGGAATCTTGACACAGAGCTGCAACCCCTCTCCTAGGCTGCCCTATTTACAGACTTTCCCCTAGGTTGAGATTTCACTTTCTGGGCCAATCAAGTTCAAATTTTCACTCCAAGATAACTTTTGGCCAATCACTTTAAAAGTACAGTTTAAAAGAGTTGTATGCAACGGCATGAAGGGGCAGCAATAATTTATCAATGCAATTGAGAGCCTGGCTCTAATGGTGAAATTTGGCATTGTAGGTGTGCCACTACCCATTACAATAAAATGTTGCCCACTTCCTGGAATGTAGCTTTGGGATCCTCTACACCCCACACAGGAAGATAGGCCTGTGTTATCCAAAAAAATATTTGTTTCCTAACAGCGTTTACTTTCAGGTAAATCACAACTGCAGGCTCAGAATCTCTTGGCAGCTCTCACGTGGCTGTGTATTTGCAAATTTAAGGTAATACTAGCTTGTTCCAGTTTTGACTGATTATTAATGGAATATTAGTGGAACAACATAGCTCAGCCCCCTTCCAGCCTTTGTCCCATCCCAAAGGTTGCAAATGGGGGGGTTAGGACGAAGAGCCCCTTCCAACATTGGTGTTGTGTAACGCCAGGTCTATAAATAATAAGACCGCAGTCTTTCAAGACTTCCCCCAAGAGCAGAAGATAGACCTGGAGTGCGTGACTGAGACCTGGGTGTGAGAGGGAGAGACAGTATCTCTCTCTCAAGTGGCTCCTCCTGGGTTCTTAGTCCTTCACCAATCCTGGACTAGAGGGCGGGAGGGAGGAGTGGCTATATTCACTAGGGAGGCTTACTTTGTCAAGGTACTCCTGCCGCCAAGGATCACAGGCAGCAAGTGTGTCAGCTTGGTATAGGAAGCTGAGGAGAGTGTGGCAATTTGGCTGGTATACTGACCGCCCAATAGCCTACCATCCCTGGTTGAGGCTATATCAGGCTGGGCCTTGGAACACCCTAGATTGATAGTCTTGGGTGACTTCAATGTCCATGCTGATGATGCGGCCTCGACTCAGGCAGCAGACCTGGTGTCGTCCATGGCGACCCTAGGACTCTCCCAACTTGTTATGTCCCCCACTCACCAGGCTGGTCACATGCTTGATTTGATCTCTGTGACTGGGGTTACAATGGACTGGATTACTGTGCTAGCAGTACCATGGTCGGACCACTTTACCTTAACAGCCCTTCTGACAGCCTCTGACCCTGTCTGGGTGGCAAGCCTATTTTGGCTCGCCCACAGAGCCAAATGGACCCAGTGCAGCTTCAGATGGCTCTTCGGGATTCGATGCTCCCTGGCAGCTCATTAGATGATCTTGTAGAGGACTGGCATAGCCGACTCTCGACAGCCATCGACAAGATTGCTCCCCGGCGCACTCTGCACCCCCGGTCAAAGCTTGCGCCTTGGTTTTCCCAGGACTTGAGGATCATGAAGCGGGAGCTAAGACGGCTAGAGAGGCAGTGGCAACGCTCTCGCGACGAAGCCACAAGAGCATCCTACAGGACGTTTATGAGGTGGCAGTCAAGGCCGCTAAAAGACAGTACTATACGGCCAAGATTCCATCTGCAAGCTCATGCCCAGCCCTGTTGTTTAGAATGATTCGGTCCATTACTGCATTGACTCAAAACAAATTAAATTGTAGGGAATTGGATATTGGCTGTGAGGCATATGTGAGCTATTTTGCAGATAAAGTCTTGTCGCTCTACCATGACCTCCCTGCTACAGTTGATACAGTGAATGAACTCAAGGCTCCGTGCATGTCTCCTTGTCATATTACGGATTCTTTCAGCTCATTCAGCCTTGAGAAAGTCGACAGATTGCTCCTAACTGTACTCCCTACCACGTGTTCCCTCGACCCGTGCCCTTCATGGATAATTAAAGCTGGCCACAAGGGGTTTCATGGTGCACTGCGGGAGATAATAAGTCCCTCATTGAGAGGCGGTTCCCAGAGGCACTTAAAGAAGCAATGATGCACCCTCTCTTGAAAAAACTATCATTGGATCCAGCTGAATTGGCCAATTATTGGCCGGTTTCCAACCTGCCCTATTTGGGCAAGATAATAGAGATGGCAGTGGCAACTCAGTTACAGGGCTTTCTGGATGATGCTTCTGTATTACATCCCTACCAGTTCGGTTTCCGGCCTGGTCACAGGACGGAGACGGCACTGGTCACCCTCACAGATGACCTCTGGAGGCACCTGGATCGAGGCGGAATGGCATTGTTGATGTTGTTAGACCTGACCCACCTCCTCACCAACATTGGAGTTCAGGGACTGGCCTTACAGTGGCTTGTTTCCTTCATCCAAGGTCGCAGACAAAGAGTGGCGCTAGGGGACCAACTGTCCTGAAGGCACCTGCTTGAATGCGGAGTGCCCCAAGGGGCAGTGTTGTCCCCAATGTTCTTCAACATCTATATGCACCCTCTTGCCCAGATTGCCCGGAGGCATGGGCTGGGTTGTCACCAGTATGCAGACAACACCCAGCTCTATCTGCTGTTGGGCAGTCAGTCTGACTCCAACCCAGAAGACCTTGACCAGGCACTGCAAACCATGGCTGGTTGGCTTAGGCTGAGCCGGCTGAAACTGAATCCGATGAAGATGGAGGTCTTGTGCCTGAGCCGGGGCAGTCCGGGGTTAGGGATCCCACTCCTGGCCTTCGATGGGGCACCATTGGTGCCAGCACTGGAGGTCAGGAGTCTGAGAGTGCTCCTAGAGGTATCCTTGACAATGGAGGCCCAGGTAGCAGCTACTGCCAAGTCGGCCTTTTATCATCTTTGGCTGATTAGGCAGTTGGTTCCCTTCTATCAAGAAAATGTTCAACTGTCAGGGCCCTGGGGCCGCCAAGAGGGGTGTTAACCCCAATACCTTTCAAGTGACCCCCTGGGTCTGGACCTCGACTTAAACTGGTGCTCAGCGTTATTCCGGTAGCGTGCTCCCTTATCCTGAGTCCCCTTCGTTCCCAAGGCCAACCGGCTCAGCTTAGGAGAAGCAAGGAGGGCTCATAAACAGTCTCTACTGCCCAAAGACTCGTTCAGACTCCCAGCTTATAAAACATAAAGGTATATTCAAGACGAGTAAAACAAATAGGGGGAGTTGTGAAATAAAATAGACAATAGTCAAAACTAACCCTAACTATCCTAGCGACTATAAACATACAATTTATTGATCCCTTCTCCCTGAAAGTCCGGCTCCTTCTGGCTTGGCCACTTGCCTCAGGGTTTGCTCGAAGCTTGAGCCACACCTTCCAGGGTTTGTTGCTACTAGCCTGTTCCAACAGTCCTGGAGGCTTTCCCTGGTCCCTCAGCACTGCCAAGACTCGCTTGCAGACACTGGCTGTCTTCTAAGCAGCTCCTGCACCTGGCCTATACCTCACGGTGAGCAGTTCAGGAAGATTCTTGCCGCAGCCCCTGGCTCCTTCAAGGCCACATACAGCATTCCTGGCATTCGTCAAGTTGTTGAGAGCCTTCAATCTTCCTGCTTCCTCGGAACGCGTAGATGTGTGTGTATTCAGGCAAGTCCATAAGTTCTTTTTCCCTGCCTCTAGGACTGGATTCTTATTTTTTGCTTCCCCAATCCCCGTCCTAGGCTAATTAGGGATTGCTGCCTTGACCCAGCTGTTTCCCATTTACTTGAATTACTGGACGTGCTGATTCTGACTAAACTTACAGGCCTTTTATCTGTAATGATTCTGTGAATCAGTATCTCTAGCATGACACCTTCCTCGAACACAACGACTTGGCAACAGTGATCCATGCAATGGTCACCTCGAGACTGGATTACTGTAATGCCCTCTACATGGGACTACCCTTGTCTCAAATCCGGAAGCTGCAGCTAGAGCAGAATGCAGCGACGATTCTCTTGTTGTATCGTCCTGTGCAGAAACACATCCAGCCCGTTGTAAAGGAACTGCACTGGCTGCCAATAGCATACCGGATTCGGTTCAAGATGCTGTTTAAGCCCTTTATGGCCAGGGACCTGCATACCTGCGGGACCACCTTTCCCCACACGTTCCCCAGAGGGTGCTGAGTTCAGGGACCCAGAATCAGCTGGCCCTCCCAAACATCAAGGAGGCCAGACTAGCGACAACGAGGGCCAGGGCTTTCTTGGTGGCGGCTCCATTCTGGTGGAATGAGCTCCCAGAGATCAGGGCCCTGTGGGATCTGTTACAGTTCTGCAGGGCCTGTAAAACGGAGCTCTTCCACCAGGACTTTGGAGCCACCACCACTGCCACCACCGACATCTGATAGGCTATGGAGAGCAAGCCCAACTCCTGGGTCCCCCAAGTTTACCTGACCCAAGTGCCTGGGACATCAGAAGGAGACTTAGAGGCACCTACTCCATCTCTGTAGGACATCTGAACTAGATATAGAGACTGACTGTCACACCAAGGAATTAAATGCTAGCACTTTAATAGCTGTATAGTTGTATATGGTTGTATACGTTTTAACATGTTTTGATTGTTTTTTATTTATATTGTATTTTTATATTGTTGTAAGCTGCCCTGAGCCGGCCTTGCTGGGAGGGCAGGGTAGAAATCTAATAAACAAATAAATAAAACAAATATTTGTGCAAGCTACCATCTATTACTTGAGGGATTTGAGATCTCTCTATAGACCTTCAGTTTGTAGAAAAAGGCCCCTTGTACTGTAGAAATTCCAAGAAATTCTGCTGCCAGCTAACTTACATGCAATATTCATCTACACACAGCAAGTCACTTTTGTTTTGAAAGATTCTGGCAACATCAGAAACAACAAACAGAGGAATATAGCATCAACATTAATCACAAAGCCATCAATGCAGCTGACAACTCAAAAGTAGGAAATAAAATGGAACATGGTATAGCTTCAAGAACACACATTGCTCAAATAGACTTAGTCCTCAAATATTTGAATCACCAAACAAGTTCCTGCTTTCACATTTGCGGTTTGTTTAAACAGGAGATGTCAAGGAAGCAGCAGCCCAACCTAAACACAGCATAACATTCTCCCTTGGCATATAACCCTTTTGAGCATCTCTAATCCCCTGGCAGTGCAAGAACCTTCAACACATCTCAGATGCACAGTTGTCACAATGCAGGATAGTAATGCTGCTTAGAATTGAAACCACTGGTCAATGCAGCAACCACATTACAGTAGCTCCCAAGCCACTGCAGATAATGTTACATATCAACTTCAGCATGCATTCTGGCTATAATTGAAGCAGTATATGCATATGGTTTCCTTTCAGGATAAAAACATGGCTTTCCCTGAATGTCATTCACAAGAGTTAAACACAGTGCAGAAGGCTGCTGTCTGAGCATACCTAGACTGGCTTTACTGCTTACATACTACTTTTGTTTAGACTCTTAATACAGTGGGGTCTCTGGCTTATCAATAGGGCCCTCGGGCACTTTATAAATCACTATAGAAGAAATACAAGCATGTAGCCGAACAACACAGAATATGTCAAGAGAGGTTGGAGAAAATACTCTAGGGCACACGAGAGTTTAAAAAAACAATATGCTACTCTTTATAATACATGGCAATAGCACTTCAGGGCACAGACCTGTGCAGAAAATCATTGTTGTGTGTTCTGCTGTCCTTAACACATATAGTAAACACACCAAAAGCATTAGGAAGCATTTATTTGAAAGACCTCACTGCGAAGAAACCAGATGTAGAGGTGAACATTTTCAGAACACATTGCCCTCTTTTCACGGTGACTACAAGGCAATTCATAGAGAGATGGCTTCTTTTCAAGCAGGAACAGGTAAACAGAAAAGCTTTTACCAGAAAAGCAAATTCACAGAAATACAGTTCTTCCCACAGACCAGACTTACAGTCAGCAGTAGAAAACTGAGACAGAAAATACCAATCATACGGATGTAGTCAAGAGAAAATAGGAAAAAATGAAATGAGCCTGTAGAGATTGTCATCCTGCCTTTCTGTCTTTCTAACAGTGGAAAGTAAAATTAAGATAGAAAAGAATACCAGTAAGAAAAGATTTCAGCCAGTCGAATTCTGGGAAGGCGTTTCAGAGCCATGAGAAGTGAACGTTATCCACTTTTATTTAATTAAATAAATCTGCCTCACTGGAAATGCCCTTGTTAAAGAACTTAAGTCCCACCACCCTGCCTAGTTGTGTATGTGTGTGTGTGTGGGGGGGGGGGGAGTTAAAGCCAAATGAAAGCCAAGCACAATCACAAATATTATATGAGGTGCACATTTAAGTTTATATTTGACAGGCTAGTGTGCAGCAGTGATATGTACATCCGTAAGGCAGTATTTTCAAAAGAACTGAACTAGGCTTTCCAAAACCTAACACCACCCTCTTAAAAGGCCTTTGCGCAGAATGCTTACAGCAGCTATTGAAGTCAGTCTGGTTTCATGGAAGTCATTTTACAAAACCGAAACTTTCAGATGTCTGCAACAATGTGTAATTCAAGACATCTTGATTACTTCTACCAAATTTAATGCAATAGGTCACACATGGATTTCTATACTGATGCATTGAGGTTGCCTAGATAACAGAAACTGTCTAATATTACAAACCTTGTGTAGCTTATACCCACTTGTAAGCAACTGGTGCCACCTAGTTGTGATGGAGCAATACTTCAGGTGTCTGTAGAGTGGCAAAACTGATGCAGCTGACCATTTCTGTTCTTCCCTCGCAGCGCAGATGACAGTGTAGGAGAAAATGCTGTGGCTTAGTGACTTCCCATATAAGGCTGATGAGACTAATTGTAAGAAACAGAAAACATGTACACAAAGTCTTGGTTCAAAAGTGCCTCACAGCAAAGATCTAGAAATCACCGGAACATTCAATGAAATACATGATCTCCAGAGTTCCCAACACCCCTTTAATTAGCTATAATGCCATCTTCTAATTAAGACTGAGAACAAAAGAACAGAAAGCAGTCAAACCTCCAGAAACCCCTGTAAAGCTACAGACTTTCCAGCTGAAAGTTCTATTTATATTTTCATGCAGCAGAAATCAATTTCCTCTCCCTGTAATGACTTATGTTTTTATTTTCCACCTTAGAACACAAGGGGGTTGGAAGAAATTCAGGTTAACCACTAAAAGTTTAGGGGGGGGAATAAACACAGTTGTCATGCAAGAGACAAAAAATGTACCCACACACATGCATGCAACAATCACAACTGACATTACTGTGAACACAGATTACTCATCTGTGGCAGTATATTTAGATCAGTTCACATGGAGTTACATAAACAGTTGCAAAGTGCTTAAGACTGAATAGAGAGACGACGTGTGTTTCTCAGATACGTTTGTATTTAAACTTATCCTCACTCCAATAATATAGGGCAGCGCCTTCTTGCTATTACCATCAAAATTACCTGGACATGTGCCCAATGCTTCCTCTGAGCTGTGGAGTGAGCAAAAATTCTACTTTGTGAGCTACTCGGACTAAAAGTTGTGAGTGAGCAATTTGGCTACTGCATCAATTAGTTTGCTCTAGAGCCGTCCTTCCTGAGCTAAGACAAAAATGTGTGAGCCAGATGCTAAAAAACTGTGAGCTAGCTCACACTAACTCAGCTTACAGGGAACACTATTTGCATCACAAAGGATTTTCAGAGCTAAATGGGTATCATTATGATCCATCATGGCCTCTTATTTAAAGCTTCCTGTCAATATTAATATGCAATCAGCACAGTGGAACACGTCAGTCATTTGGACAGTTAAGCACATACCCACCTGCAGATCACAAAGTGGAAGTATACAGCCAGATCATTACAATATGAACGTCAGAGAAAATTGAAGTTTTGAAGTTAGTTTGCCAAGTTAGCAGAGAAGCAGCTGCTTTGAGGTTTTCTGGTCACTGTTGCTTTAAGACATGTTGCCAAGTACCATGCTGCGCTCAGTCTGTATTGTGATCACTGCCCCCGATCAAAATTGATCTTGTTAAAGGTACTCGATCCTCGAGAACAGAATTTCAAGCAATTGCTAATTGAGTAGGGTGGCCTGAAAGGCAGGCCATGATGCTTTAAATCCAACTAAGAATTCTTGAGAAGTCAACAATATGTTACTTCATACAGTTCAGGACCTCAAGCACTATGGCTGCTTTGTCCTTCTGGTGATACAATACACTCAACGCTATTCTAGAACCACTCACATGAAATCAAAAGCTAGTAATAGATAGGGCACTGAACACACCAAAAGCTAATTTACTAAGATTAAAGATGCTGTAATATGTAACTGGGGCAACTGATCTCCAGATACTGGAAGCTTTTAGAAGTCTACTATAGATATTATCTTGGAGACAGCAGTATTTGATGAAGTTACATTTTTGGTACTTTCGGCTGTAACCATTTGCCTTTTTTTCTAGCCAGATATATAACAGAGCATGCTAATTATTTTTCTCTCACTGCTTAACCTTACTACCACTCAGTATTTAAGACTTCAAGTATTAATCGCCAACTCAGATATGAACAGCTCCTTCTAAGACACAAAATCAGAGTAGTCACACACTTCCATTTTATTTTAAGACAGAAAAATTACAATGTAGATGGCCAATTCAGCCTATGGGGTCATTGAAAAAGCAAGATAATTTCCAACCCCATCCCCTCCCACTTCTACTGAACCCATAACTTCCCACTATATAAGAAAATGAAAAACAAAAAAACAGAATTAAAATGGGCTTAATGGCTTGGTCTGGGTAGACTAGACAAGTAGCCAACAATGGGCTACTGCTGAAATAATTTCTTCCTCACCCCAGTAATGTTTAGACATGTTTGCCCATGTTTCCTCACCTTCACTGACACCTTCCAATAATGCAGAGCAAAAATGGGGAAAGTCACCATGTGATCACATCAAACGAGAGAAGAAAGCTATAGAACCAATTCTACACAATGAAAGCCACATACTGAACATAACATCTCATCACATCCTTAAGATTTGTTAGATTATTTCCATTAAAAATAAATATCTACAGCAAAACGAAGGTTTAATACACACATTTAATATGCATACAGGCAGTCTGGTTTAGCAGTACTTTAAATTATCCTGAAGTGAAGCTGAATGAAGAGTCTCTCCATTCATTTGCAAGTCCTGTGCTTAAAGCTTGATGTTCATGTAGCTGCATTTTCTGAGATGCTAGGTATAATGTTGGGCTAATATTTGATGTGAAGACTTAGAAATCACTTTCTACCCACAGTGTAGTATGCAGAGACTTTTTGACTACACTTTTATCTAAACATTAATTTCAATATCAACTCTTATAGCTGCAACTCTGAAAGACCTAGGCAGTCAACCCTCCAGGTTATTTGACAGGCTATAAAGGGACCTGATTTTATGTTCCCATCTTAGCCTCAGTACTGCATGCTAGAGATCTCCTTGGTGTAGATGGAAATAAATGAAGTTTTGAACTTTTTAACATCTTAAAATCTATTAGACAGAAAACTTGGCCGGCCCAGGTTAACCCAGTCTCCCTTCCACATTTAACTAACCTTGGTTAATTATATATTTATAAAATTATCTACTGTAAGGCTTTAAATAACTGGTTCTCATTAAAAAAATAACTTGTCTTCTTAAAATTATTTAACTGCTCTTTTGATTAGAAATGAATAATCAGCATCACATAAAATTAAAGACAGTACTATAATACATTTAAATTTAGTAACTACCGCATTGACTATGACCCAGCAACTGAATACTATGAATATATCTGGTGCTTTCCCTTGTGCTGACTGTGGGCTAGCCTGTATTTTCAGACTGTTGTATGTTGCTGCCAACAATAGGATCTAGGTGCACACCTATTTTACTGGACTAGGGTCATCTGAAAATTCTTTTGGGTTACGGGGAAATATATAGCTTTGACCCACAAAATGAAAACAGACATCTGATACTCAACTCTCAGGATAATTTCAATAAATATACATCACTTGCAGCAAAACTGCATCAGAATTTTATCCCCAAGGGCCAACAGGAATCTCACATGTACATTTCACAACACAAGCAGATTGAACTGTTTGAAAAGACGACATCTGTGTAAAAAACTTTATATAAAAAACCACAACTCACAGGATCCAGAGGAATACTGAGCTACTGCTATCAGGTTTGTGAGGCTGAACATACAAGACACAAACTGATACCAGCTCACTCATTTGTCATCAGAAGCTGTTCCCAAGATACCTGGCCCAGTGATCAAGGTGCATCAACATTACACAAAAACCAATACACGAATGGTTTCACACATAGATTCTGCGATTAACAGATCTAGAAGACACAGTGGGTTTATAGCAACAGAATGCAGATATGGAAAATGGAAATTTGGTACATACACAGAGCAGGGTTATATCATAGGGCAATATCAGAGGGGAGCATGAGTTGCCCTTTCCCATTATGCAAAGGGAAAACACATGCATCCTTTCATGGGAAG
This sequence comes from Gekko gecko, assembly GCA_029375565.1. NCBI lineage: Eukaryota > Metazoa > Chordata > Lepidosauria > Squamata > Gekkonidae > Gekko > Gekko gecko. The sequence continues at coordinate 117,537,066 of JAPDNY010000006.1, read as the reverse complement.
AAATATAATCCTTCCCAATACTTTTAACATGGTACCTTGAAAACAACCCTCACTCTCCAAGTAATGTTCAAAGCTACTTTTAGACTATCATTAGACATGCAAAAAATCCAAATAAAATAATTGTACCATAAAGCAATATTAACAGACAAATGTGCATTCGAACAATACTACTTCTGCCCCATTTAGAGGTGAATGCTGGAATGCTGCATTTTCACAATGTTCTCCCATAATCAGCTGATCAACAAGAGGCAATTTCTTAGAAGGATGAGATGCAACAACTTGTATTTTCAGCTCAATTTTTTAGCAATATCGTTACTAGCTCTGTTTATTCACCTCCAAGAGTTTTTGTTTGTTTTAGTATAATATGACTCCTATACTGTTTAATGTATTACCTTGTTTAGAATTCTACCATTTGCAAATTATATTTGATATAAGGACAGATTGGTTATTTTCCTTTAAAAAAGGTGATTTGCAAGAAAGTAAACAGCAGAATAGGAACTACCTACCAAAATATTAATTAGGTAGTAGAGAGGTTCCTGGCTCCAATCTTGTGCTCCCCCTTCTAATAAATTTAGAACTATGCCATAAATACAGAAAAGCATTTCAAACAGCTACAGATGGGAAAATAGCAATTTTACATGAACTGAAGCTATTCCTTACTTTGTCTTTGCAACTTTAAAGCCTATAGCTAAATCCAGGGATTGTCACAGGCCAATATGTGGTATGTACTAGTCTCTTTCATTTTCAACTTGAAGCAGCAAGTTCCTTCAACAATGTAAGGGGGAACAGTTTCCAGATCCTTGCAGTGTAGCTACGTGGTATAGGGAACTCTAGGCCAATTTTAAAAAATATTATGGAGGAAAGCAACAGAGGACATTTTGACTAGGGAACGCCTCCTGCATTTGGGGTTCAGGACCAGGTGAACTGTATGCCCTTAGGATCTTTTTTTGGTTACCAATGTGAGGACTTAGAGAGAAAGGATGTGCTTGGCTAACATTCTAGGAAAATGACAATGCTATATGAGTTCCCAAACCTCATCCATAGAGTGGCACTTGGGGGGGAGGATCTATTAATAAACCTATTTTTAAAAGTGGCCCGGGACCAAGCAGAAACAATCCTAATGTGACCCAAATGAGTCCTGCAAATGAAGCCTAAGATGCTGACCTGTGTTAAAGGTTCTAAAGTGCAAGATGCCTCACTTCACTGATCGTCCTTAACATGCCTCTGAAGCAGGAAGTAAAACATTCAGAACAGGGAGGGATGGGCAGAGATTAAAACAACCTGCATATCTTGAACAATCCCTAGATTCCTACCTGTAATTTGTACACAGCTTTTTTCTTTATACCACTTGCTCCTGCAAAACCCTGACCTGCAAAAAATGTATCCTAGAACCTAAGCTTCACTCTGGAAAAAAGAACACAGTGAGAAATCAACTAAGCAGAGGAAGGCTCAACAGCAAGGCCTGGATTATGCAGTAGGAACCAATTAGGATAAACAAGGATCAACAGCAAGGGCATATTCTCCAGCAGTCACCCCCAAAGAGAATTTAAAAATCCATCTTAAATTCTACTATATGCACCTTTCCTCTGGGCAACTGAAAATGCAGGATCTGTAGCAGAGTGGCTATTTGAATTACACTGGGTGGTGCATGTGAGTTTGAGTGCCTATTCTATTTTAAATACAAGACTATGTGGGGGATATTTGAAAAAGCCTAAATATATTTTCCTCATACTACTAAAAGGGTATTGACAGTGAAGCTTGAAAAGTCGAGTAGCCTGTACTTAATAGCACCACACTCAACGAGAGCAAATTCCTTCAGGTATCACACAGACAGTTATATGATTAGTTAGGGAGATGATAACTTATCTGGTTTTACAACATATTAAGATGTAATTAGAAAATATAAGACACACTATTTTGGCCCTTATGAAGTCATGAAAAGTTTAGAAAACCAGAAGCAGCTCTGAAAACTTGAAGTCTGCAACACTCTCACTCAAAAAAGGACTAAACGTTGGTTAATTGTGTCTTTACACCCTATTCAGACATGGCTCTTTGCAGAGCATACATAAAGTGAGAGATTAAAAGTATGGCTACTCATGGGTTTCAGTGACAATAGACACAAACAGGCATATCCAGAGGAACTGTTATTCCTCCACTGCTGAAAGGTAACAATTATAGAATCAGAACATAGGTCCCTAATTCCATCAGGAATGCCTGTTGCATGGATAGGAGGAAAGTGTGATCCTAATCACAAGTATGATCTATGGAGAATAATATCTGAATAGGTTTTGGGTCTGAAAGACAGCTCCACAATTCACATCAAGGTACAGCTTATAACCTGAAGTTCAGATACAATATTCAACATGAATGCATACAATTTACAGTGGGAAATGACAGTATTTAAACTAATAAACCAACAAAACAGCAAAGGTCCTAAAAAACCTTGAACTCTCAAAGAGATGCCCTCTTCAGGTAGATTTTCTAAAAAGCCAAAGTTAATGATAGCTTTTTCAACAGTAAATGGAAAATGCATGGTCTTTCCTACAAGGACTGCAGTATTCTTCAGACTAAAATTCTGCTAGCATTCAGCAACTATAATTTTTTTTTGTTTTATTTTATAAAGGAAATGGAAGAAAAGCAGGATTTCTGACCAAGCATCAACTTAGTCAGTCTTTTAAAAACCCAGAACAGTAACAAATTCAAAATTTAGGATGACCTTTCCAAGAACTGACCAACATAATGAGATAGCCACATTCAGCCTTTTGCTATTTAAGGATGTGCAAAGTACGCTGTTTAAATAAACATCCAACTTAAATCCTCGTTGAAATTAAGGTGCCTTCAAAAAGGTTTGATGTAGTTGTGCAATCAAGCCTCGGACTGAAGAAAGGGCACTATTCTACATAACTGAGTACTGCAACATGTTGCCTTGTCAAGCTAAGTAGTAACAGCACAAACAGCTTTGATCAAGTAAGTCACATACAAGCCTTTTCAACATAAAGCAACCTATATGGTAGTTATCACTTTGTGTACATTGTTAAGAACACTGGCTGTTTTGTATACATTATGAAACACCTTGAAGAAGTCTCTTTTTGAATTCACAGTTAACATTTATATCTAAAAATACAACAGCACCCTTTGGCAGTTGTTCACAGACTGGCTACCATTATTACCATCAAGTGAGAGAGTTATGCTATGAAAATTTTGATCACCATCTGAATCTGTTTCTTGCATACTGGGCAAGGCAATCGTCCCTTCTTTAACATTTTTGCACAAGTAAAACAGGCCACTAGATGAGCAGTCCTTCCATGGACAATGTTCCCATTCCGTGGCCTCTTCTGGCACACCAGGCAAGGCTTCAGCAATTCTTTGCTACTCTCAAGGGACTGGAGTTCCTCCTCTTCGTTTTGTTTGCACTTGCTAAACTGAAGCAATGACTGTTTGACTTCACACCCTTGTGCCAGATGCATGGAGCCTGTGGGACTTCTAGGGCCTTGGTCAGGCTTAACTTCTGCTCTGCACAGATCTTTGGGTCGTACAATTGGAGCAGAGACTGTCCTTCGGCAGTCTGGGACATCCATCCCTTCTGTGTCTTCTTTACTTTGCATCGTGGCAATATTGGATGTGGAGAGAGAGTGAACCAGCTTAGGGCAGTCAGAGAACCAATCTTTCCGTAAGGCCCAGCAACGGAAACAGTACCGTTTGATGGGAGAGTTAAACTTCTTGCACTTGGTGCACTGCCAACAGTCCTGATAAACAAAAAGGCAGTTAAATCAAACCACAGATTAGTGCATTCTCACATACTGTTCTTCTCCCTCTGTAAGGAAAAGGAATTTAAGAAGCACCATCAGTACTGGCACTCTGTTCCAAAATTTTAGTGCTGTAACTGAGACCCATCCAGCCTCTGATGGCAAGGGCAACTGAAGCAGGACCTCCAAAGATGACCAAAGTGAAATGGGTATGTTGATATGGTAGAAGGTGGTCCTTAAGACATGTAGTACCTTGGAATTGAGCCCAGACGCAAATTGGAAGCCAATGTAGGTGGAACAATTCTGGAGTGATATGGTCTGTACGACCCACTCCAGTCAACACTCTGACCACAGCATTCTGCACCCACTGCAGCTTCTGGATTCTCTTCAAGTACAGCCCCATGTAGAACACATTGCAGTAATCTAACCTAGATGTTACCACAGCATGTACCACAGTGGCAAAATCTTTTGTGCCCAGAAAGGGACACAGCTGGCTCACTAGCTGAAATTGGTGAAACGCATCCCTGGCCATTGCTGCCACTTGTTCATCCCACAGGAGGCCCAGGTCCAGGAGCACTGCCAAGCTACAAATCTGCTCCTTCAGGGAGAATGCAATCCCATCCAGAACAGGAGATAATCCATTTCCTGGATCAAACCTTCCCCCACCTCCAATTTGTCAAGATTAAGTTTCAGCTTGTTAGCACTCATCCATTCTAAAACTATCTCCAAGCATCTGTTCACAGCTTCCACAGGATCTGCTGGTAGCATGAGATAGAGCAATTCAGGCCAAATCTCTGGATGACCTCTCCCAGTGGCTTTACACAGATGTCCCTGAAGTTGGCCAACCACCACTCAGTCACCCTGCTCAAGAATGGTACATTTGAGACTGGAGGGTAGTTATTCAGTTCCCCTGGGTATAGAGTAGGTTTCTTTAGGAGTGGATGCAGCACCACTGCACACTTCAAGTCAGAAGCAACCACCCTGCCTATCAGGGAGGCATTTACTGTCTCCCAGAGCCAGTCTGCCAGCTCCCCCTGCCCCATGGAAATAATCTAACCTGGATGAAGAAGAAGAGATTGGATTTATACTCTGCCCTTCACTCAGAGTCTCAGAGCAGCTTACAAACTCCTTTCCCTTCCCCTCCCCACAACAGACACCCTGTGAGGTAGGTGGAGCTGACAGAGCTCTGAGAGAAACTGCTCTTTTTCAAGAACAGCTGTGCCAGAACTATGGCTTGCCCAAGGTCATCCAGCAGGTGCAAGTGGAGGAGTGGGGAATCAAACTCAGTTCTCCCAGATTAGAGTCTGCGCACTTAACCACTACACCAAACTGGCTCTCAGAGTTAATGTAATCAGAATTATTTCCAAGCATCAGGGATTTACCCTTAGATGCTTCCCTTAACTGTGGAAATAACAATTAGCAGCCTTGATATTTTCCACTAATTTAAAGGCTTCATCTCACAACAGACATAGATTAGGAGACACCCATTTGTAATTTACTATTATTTCACTTATTCCCATTTCTCCCTTGCTAAGAACAAGCCACTGAGCACCTGGGTTCTAAAGACGTAAGACCCTGATCAACCTAGTTATACAGGAAGTATGAACTCAAGAGACTCCATGAGAAGAGGGTGAGGAAATTAGAAGGACAAGATACAACTGAGCACACAGGTTGTGATTTCTGAGCGATGCAAATCATTGTTTTCTTTTTCTTGAGCTCAGCCTGTGTTTGGCTACTTGAATGCTTACAAAATGACCAGTTACCATTAGTTCAGCAGACCCAACGAAAGACCTAGGAATTATAGACAAGCCCTGTACTTCTGAATATATTATCAAGAGGACAATAAATATATTGTATTTTGTTGCTTAAAGAGCATTTAAAAAGGATGCAGTAAAGAAGTTTGACAAAAAATACTTCCTACTTCTATTATGGACACATCTCAAATTTGGAACTCTACACCTCAAGTGTACATACCGTGGAGGGAGCATCTATGTCTGTATCATCACTTAAAGAATGTGAATCTTCAAAGTCATCAGAAGATGCAATTTCATTTGCCTGCAATTACAAAAAAAAGCATATGCAAGCCATACTAATGTCTTTGAAAGACACCAGCTCTATGTACCTCGATGAACAACAATGAACCACACAATGACATTATCAGCTTAATACCCAAGGCTAAATCAGTATTTTCTAAAGTTTGTTTTAAAAATTTACTGTATTTATAGTTGGCCTCTCATTGACACTCAAAGCAGATTACGCATTTTCTAAAGATTCACCACTCCCCATAGTTCCAAAAATTATTAATCTCTCCTGACAGCTACAGTAAAATCACAGGCACTACATTATTGGTGTACATGTGCTAGAAAGCTGCAGATAATCACAGGTACTCAGCAAACTAGACACATGCAATTTGCATAAGCATGCAATGAACTAGCCACATGTGAATTCCATTATCATTTATACCCCACATTTTTATACTCTTCTGGACAAAAGAAGCTTGCATTTAGGAAATTCACAACACCCAAATGAGTCCTCAATATAAAATATGCTAGTAACAAAACCTGATCTTGAAAACCCTACCTATACCACAGCCAATTTCAACTGAGTGATCTGCACATTGTACCTTTTAAATAGGCACGTGAGTAGTATATTTATCCTCAGAATGGGTCCCCAGGTCACAACATTCATTTTACAAAGAACTAATTTCAGCTGGCCAAAGATCACATAAAGAGACTAGCTCTCCCAGGGCCAAAGATCAAACATTACTGATCTATGGCAGTTCTCAGATTCTGCTCAACTCTACAGCAGACTCTCTATAATGGTCTGCAAAGTTAACTCTGCTCCAGTCATGAAATTGCAAATCACTGCTTTAAGATTTATCTTATTCTTGTGTTAAAAACTTAATGAATCACTCAGAAAGCTAGCAAATACCCCCTGCCAACTACTGCAATATAGAAGAATGGTTGTTTGTGAGATTTCAACACTGACCATAAATCAAGTGATTTGTCAGTCACCTCATGCGTGGCAAGAGTTAGAACATGCATATAAACTTGGTTTAAATGTGGCTCTGCTTTTCTAAAAGCATTAAGTACAAAAGTGCCATCTATACACATTAGGACATACAATGCAGTCACTTAGCCATCGTTTAACTGGTCTTGGCCTTACCAATTTGCTACCCTCTTTTCCCTCTTCATTCACTTGTTCACAGTCAACTCTTTTTGTTGGTATTGTGACTCCTATCTGATCAGAAGTAGATTCACTGAGAAACCATAAGTCATCAGTAGTATCTGAAACAACAGCAGTATCTATATCCTACAGAGAAGGAGGAAAGACATACAGCATTTCGCAGAAATAGAGCTCTTGTTAGTATTGTGTTCAAGTACAGCTACAACATATGTGGTGTTCTTTCCCCACAGCCATATGGGACAAGATGCAACGCTGATTTAACAATTTATGTCCTCACAGCTCTTGATCTTGTATCAACTAGGTACCCTAATACTTCTGACAGGTATTAGTAGCTTTACTTCAGTAATACCCCTAATTAATCTAATTTTTTTACTTATTAAATCATGTACAGCATTCCTTTCTTCATAGTTCAAAGTGGCTTACAATAATTAAAACAATTCCAGTTGAAAACAAAATAAAAAACACCCCCCCAATCTCTCCTCCCTCTCCTCCTTTAAAACATGCCTGCTGTTCAACCCCCCTTCAAAAGTCCTGGCAAACAAACAGGCCTTGCAGTACCCTCCTAAAGATTTTCAGGGAGGGGGTTGCCTCACCTCTTCAGAGAGCTCATTCCACAGAGCTGGAGCCTCAATGGAGAAAGCCGGGCCTCTGGTCAATGTGGGAAAAGCCACCCTAAGTGGTAGGATAGCCAACAGATGGCTGCTTAATGACTATAGTTGGTGCTCAGGGACATATCGAAGGAGACAGTCCTTCAAATATGTGGGTCCAAGGTTCTGAAGGGCTTTAGAAGTCATAACCAGCGCCTTGAACTTGGGGTAAAAAGCTGGTAGCCAATGTAGCTGTTTCAAAACAGGCAACATATTCCCAGTGACTAGCCCCTGATAATATTTGGGCTGCCACATGCTGGACCAGTTGTAGTTTCCAGGCTGTCTTCAAGAGCAGCCTCATGTAAAGCACACTGCATTAATTCAAACATGTGGTTACAAGAAGCATGGATCAGCACAGCCGGATTAGACAAGTCTAGGTAACAAGTGAGCAGGCAAATAAGATGCAGCTGATAGAAGGCACTCCTGACCACAATGACAACCTGCTTTTAAGGAGCAAGGCAAGGTCATAAGCACTCCCAAGCTCTTAACCACCTTGGAAAAGGCAATGTTACTCCATCTAGGACAAGTAGATTTGGTCCCTCTACAGTCTCAGCCTTCCCAACCAGCATGACCTCTGTTTTGTCTGGATTCAACTTATTCTGCTTTAGCCACCTGACCTCAAAGCATCAGTTCAGAATGAAGACAGATGCACCAGGAGGCTTGGATAATGAAATACAGAGCTGGGTGTCATCTGCATATGATGACACCTAATCCCAAAGTCTGGACAATCTCATTAGCAGTCTTATGTACATATGTTAAACAGCATGGGTAAAAGAACAGAACCCTGTGGCAATCACAAGACCAGTTCAGCCCAAGTGACTTTGCACTTCCAACGGAGATTCTTTGTGTCCTGTCAGGACCAAAGGGTTGTGCCTGTAACACCAACTTGGTATTCAAGCTGGGGGTAGTCAATTGTGTCAAAAGCCACTGAGAGATCCAACAGTATTAACAGGGAAGACTGTCCCATGTCCATTTTAAATGAAGATTATCTACCAATGCAACTACAGCTGTCTAAGTACCAAGCCCCAGCCTGAAACCAGATTGAAATTGGTCAAGTGCAGAAGTGTCATCCAGGAAGCTCTGGCACTTCTCAGTTACCACATAATTTATTACCTTCCCTAGAAAACAAACTGGAGACTGACTTGTAATTGGCCACCTAATCCCTAACCATGAAGGTTTTTTGAGCAGAGATCTACTAACCTTCTCCTTCAAAAGCCTATGGATAACCCCCTGAATCAGGGTGGAATGGATGGTTTTCACTAATGGCTTCAATATCTTTTCCCAGCAAGATTTTAAATGCCATGATGGGCATGGGTCCAAAACATGTTTTAAGCACACTCCGAAGATCAACCTGCCAGTACCCCACCCACCTCACTCATTTTTTTCATTGTCTTGATAGATCAAGCCCTTTCTAATCATGCAGCCTAACATGGATGTCTGAATCCTCACCTGCACTGACTATAATGCAGGACAGTGGAACAATTCCTAATTCCACTTATCCAGAAATGAAATCAAATACCAAAAACTTCAGCAATAGAAAGAGACTATAAGAATAATTTGCAAATATCACACAAGTCCTATTGATCAATATTTACCTGATTAGTCTGTATATCTGTTGAGCCATTACTTCTGGACTTGTAATTGTTTCTCAGATTACCTAAAAACCACCATGGAAGACCAGCTACATCCCATTCTTCAAGCACTAGATCTAATGTGTGCTGTTTTTCTGAAAGTATCAAACAAGAATAAAATACGGCTGTTTACAACTTTTATCTAACAGACAAGACAAAACCAGATTGGAATATGCCAGCAAGTGAGAGAGACAGCAACCGACAATGTAGTGATCATGCTTTGTCTCCATTTTACACATCTTAATAATAATAATATACTTTATTGTCATTGTACATAGTACAACGAAATTAAAAGTGCAATCATTTCAGTGATCTACAACAATAATCATGCGTGCTCACACAGCCATTCACAACTGCTTCATAGCTCCCCTAAAGTTCACATAGCAACTAGACCACTGATGTCTTACACTTACCTTTATCTTCTTCACATGTGCTTTTGGAGTCAGACATGGCTGATTGTCCAGCGCTGCAAGATCTCTCTCTACTACTCTGCTTAAAGCAAAGAAAGATACTCATTAGCCCATCAGAACTTACAGAGACACAGGGATGTAACACTTCCTTTCTGAGTCACCAGCTGCAGAGCAACACCAAGAAGTTAAACAATGGAACTTTGAGTACACATGAACACATTATTAACTGTCTGAGAATACTGCCAAGGATCAAAAAACACATGTGAATAAAACAGCTGAAACACAGGAAAAATCTTCAAAACTGACAAGAGTTTAAAATCTGTGATCTGATACTGACATTAATCTCCTTACCTCCATCCCAAATCAGATGTATTTCTCTGCCGTTGAGCTAATTCAACTCAATGTAGGAACAAATTAAGTTATGCTAAAATTTTCTAGGGAATTAGAAGGAGGATGCTACTAAGCAAATCCAAACAGGAATCTTTTCTAAAACACTATCCTTGTTCCAAAGAGAGAGAGACTAGGAAAGACAAAAAAATCCTACCCGGCAAGTTAACAGAGCAAGCTGGTGTGACTGAGGACAAGAAGTGGTACACCCCGGAAACACACACACAGAGAATGGAACTCTGCTAGACAGAGAATGGTCACTCTGTCCCTGGTCTGTGGACTCCTGCGAACTTCTGAGGAAGGCAAAAGCCTACCAGTCAAACAAGTCAAAAGTTCTGGCAGTCCACTGTGCACAGGTACAGAGAAGGATCACTCTGTACGACAAAAGAAACCACCCAGCACTGGGTTTACCTTCAGGTGATCTTGGCTTGGATTATCCACGCTTTGATCCTTTGCGAGAGCATGAGTCTGTGCAGCATCTAGACAGCAGGTAAAATAAAAGAAAAAACCTTCCCCGGTAATAACCATTCTCACAAACATTGAGGGGTCCTTGACAAGCAACCAACAACCAAGCCTGACAACTGTGGGCAAAAAGTGTTAAGACAAATGAGGATATAGTTTTTTCATCCAGTAACACTGCCCCATTTCCTAGGAGCTCACATTTAGAGAATGGGTTTCCTGCCTTTTCTGAATGAGTTGCATTCTGGCCTACTACTTTTCATTCAGGCCTTCAGGGACAGTGACTCAAGCTGCTGTGGGTTCCATGACACACAGAAGAAAGAATTTCTAGGTGTTTTCAGCTCCTCAGTTTTCAAGTGGAAAATAGTGGCCCTGAGTCATCATGGAAGATACATTAGCTAGTTTATGGCACCCTGGTAGGAAGACAAAGTCACCAACTAGCTACACTGGAAATCCTCCCTTGCAACAGCAAGGCCTCCATCCTTCCAGAAGCTCAGTTATTCGGTGGAACAAATGTCCTCAAATGCTCATGGGTGCTCCGAGGTGAGGCAATGAAGAGTGGCAGATCTTCTCTTATCTAGCATCAAACACCTAGCTTTAGAGGAGGCTCTGAAAGGAGAAGCCAGAAGGACCCTTCCAGTCCAATTTCTGTGCCTGAATGGATTCATGAATACAACATTGAGTTGCCATAGCAGGCAGCCCAAGGGTTTAGCCCCAGCACTGCTTCTAAAAAGGGCCCAGAAATGTAAGACAGTGAAGATCATGCAAACACAGCAGCTCTAAGCCACAATGTAAGCAACATGCCCTGCAATGGCTGAAAGGCAACATGAATGATATTTACCTTCAGTACATACACTGGGAAGATTCTATTCACAGTAACTTTGTAGTACAAGCAGCAAAAATAGGTGTTGTAACTTTGGTTAGGTGGTAAATGAGCAAAAGCCAGCCTGCTTTTTAAAAAATAGCATTAGATATTTCTTCCCACTTTCCAATCACTGCAAACAGCATTTTACTATTTAGCTTGCAGATTTAATCATGAAGAATACACTAACTACAGAAAAATCTGCACTTTTTCCAAAATGGGGCTTGGCTCATGTTCCAGACTTTAAATATAATTTATATACCACACTGACAGTGAACCACACTAATAATAACATAAAAGAATATGCACTGTGTACTAGCCCTTCTACCAAAATTGTATAATCAGTGCATTATTCCCATTATTCAGCGTCACTTAGTTGCTAGTTCTATTCTGTGCTAACACCACCAATTCAACTCCAAGCATGTATCAGATTAGCATCACCCTAACTAACCTCAAAGGGGTAAAACCAGGCTTAAAGGGTAGAATTGTAGGAAGACTGGAAAGCAGCAGTGCATCTCTTTGCCCATCAAGTCAGCATATTCAAATATAAAGATCATGCAAAATCTGATAATTCTCTGCTCCTTTCCTAACCTACCCATACACAGTTGTGTTCTGTTTTACTCCATCACAGTCCACTATATTTTTATCAGCAGCATTCAAAAAATACTCTCTGCACCTCTTAGCCCCTATGCTACTTAGATGTCAAATTCAAAAGCCCTTGAACCGATGCTTCACAATGTGCAGTAAGACTGAGCCCAGCTCAGGACACGTAAACCCTTTAATTTGCCTGATCGGATTCTTTGACTCACAGAAAAACCATCTGTGAGACATACAGCTTCGGAGTACCTACAACAAGCCATTCCCTGGTTTTCCATAAATTTGCTGGATTACGTTATTTTATACCCACATAACAGAACCACTTTATAATCCCATGGTCAAGTCTCAATCCTGACATTCATGTTTTTTAAAACTCAAAATATTATGAGTCTTGTTCCCATTATATGCCTGCAACAACTACTTCTGAATAGTATTGCATTAACCACATAGAATACAGAGCATTAATAAGTAATCACCTTGCTAGTAAATATATGGTACCACAAAAGCTATGAGGCGTTCTGAAATCATAAAATATTGTGGAGCTGTTGGAAGCCTACATCTTTACAAATATACAATACACAGGCTAGGGCTGCCAAATCTGGTTTGCTTTGGGAACGTGCACACTCAACCACACTCAAGGTAAATTCATGTAACCACTCATTTTCAACCTGAGAAAAACCTCATGGATATCTTGTTGCTGCGGGTCAGCATAGCAACAAATGTTCAGTGATTGTTTCTTTGTTTTGGTGTAGTGGTTAAGTACACGAACTTTAAACCGGGAGAACCGGGTTTGATTCCCCACTCCTCCACCTGCACCTGCTGGATGACCTTGGGCAAGCCATAGTTCTGGCACAGCTGTTCTTGAAAAAGAGCAGTTTCTGCCAGAGCTCTCTCAGCCCCACCTACCTCACAGGGTGTCTGTTGTGGGGAGGGGAAGGAAAAGAAGTTTGTAAGCCTCTCTGAGACTCCTTTGGGTAGTGAAGGGGGGGTATAAATCCAATATCTTCTCTTCTTCTTCAGCTGAATTCCTGCCCATATGCCTGAGGTGAATTTCCTACCCAAGTTGTACATCCCAGAAGTAGCTGTACAACTTTGTCCTCTTAAGACATTGTTTACTACTACACCTGTGACAACGTCCCCAGAGTACAGCCAATTAACACTTACAGTTTGCTTTCTGTAAGCAAAAATGCACTCAGAGCACAAAACAACTCAGAAATCAATGTACTTAGCAACAGGGGTATTTTTTTACCCCAAGCCCATCTAACATACTGGAATAAAAACAATACCCATGCATGTAAAGTAATATTGATCCAGAAAAACTTTTAAGTGCTCTAGAGGGATAAAGACTTTCCTAATAACCTGGAGAATATTTACCTCGCCACAAAGATACATTCTTGGAGTAGAAAAATATCCCCCCCGATACAAAAATGTTAGAAATTATTAATTTTAAGCATTTTCTGTTAAAATTAATGGAAAGCTTGTTAGTGTTCTAATATCTTAGTTCCAAATAGAGTTTTCCTTATTTCAAATTGCACACGCGCGTGTGTGTGTATGTGTGTAATGGAGTTATCTGGTAGGCATTATCAATGTTAGAAGAGAGGGCTCGATCTACCAAAAGCAATGTTCTGCCTCATGTTAAAAGTCTGATTTCAAGTTCCTAATGCTTTAGTACTGTAAAACACAATTACTTCTGCCCTCATAAATATTTTTATTTCTGTGGAACTTTTTCTAACCCAAGATATATTGGAATTTCTTTTTTTACAGTGTTGTTAAACTAATGACTTAGACATTCACAACCATTCAAATGGAGGTAAGCACCACAGAATAATTTTCACTTACTATGTACATCCACACCTAACATTTTAGTATATGGGCTTGACAGAATCTGAGGTAAGCCAGCTTCCAGGTACAAATAACGGAATCAGCCATCGCTCAGTGATAGAGCACGTGCTTTCAGAGGGTAGCTGTTGTTGGTCCACAGTAAAACAGCTAGAGTCCAGTAGCTCATTAAAGACAAACAAGATTTAGGGGGTATATGCTTTTGAGAGTCAAAGGTCTTCTGGTATCTGACTCTTGAAAGCTTATACTCCAGAAATCTTGTTGGTTTCAAAAGTGCTAGGACATGTTTTATACATGCAGGGTCCCAGATTCTGCTCCCAGTATCTCAGGCCACAACTACAAAGAACAGCTACCTGAGACACTGGTGAGCATCTGTCAGAAGAGCAGTCAGTTTTAAGCTCAATAGACCAATGGTCTTAACTGACCTAGGACAGCGTGCATGTACCTTATGGAGAGAAGGTCAAGAGAATCATATCAAAGAAGAGATAAAAAAATTAGCAATTATCAGAAGTAACACTAACCAAAGGCACCAAATGACATGAAGGATCATTGCAAGTCCTATATACCAGAGTAGGGACAGAAGAAATAGCAGAGTCATACATGCTGAATCTCAGCCACAACAAGTGGGATTCTTCCTCCCACTCCAAACATTAAATGCACTAAAGCTCCTCTAGAATAGACAGTGTCTACAGTTTAATGCTTAGCCCCATCAGAGACAACATTCGCTGGACTGCCTCTATTGTACTCATTGCTCTGATCATCCACAAAGTCTCAACAATTTGTTTCTAGTCCTACTTCTAATCCCACGTGTCAAGTAAAGCATGTATTTTCATTAGCAATGTACAGCTAGTGGGAGAGGGCTACATGTTCCCTAGCCCTCTCACTGCTGTCAGCAGCAGCTCATTTCAATGCAAAGACCTCTCAGTGTTACTTACCAATATCAAATTTTACATAACATTGAATAAACTCAACTAATACTAAAAACAAACCTACCTGTAACAGTAGCAGAAGTCACATTCCGTTTCAGCATGTCAAAAACTGGGCTGTGGGGAAAAAGTGACACAGAATAGTATCTTCTCTGTTTTGATCACTATGCAGGTCAAGACTTGACCAAGCTATCCAAAGTGCTGAAATTAATACATGGTTTCTGTCAAGCAGAGGGGCTTAATGGTAGACACACTGCCCTGTGTGCAATAACCAGAGAAGCAATAGACAGCAATAGCTGCAAGTCAATGCAGCCATTTTTAATTGATTTCATTTCAATTTTTGCATTTGAAGAACAAGCAGATAAGTTCTCCACCCATGCACTAAGTTCCTAAAGCAAATAGGTGCTGCTAATATAACCAGACTGCAACAGGTCACACTTCTTGGTATGCCAAATTTTCTGTTGTCCAAGTATTATCACTCTATATGCACATCCCTCCCCCCAACAAGAACCTAGTCCCCACAGAGCAGGAGAGCTTGTGATACATCTTAATAAGATAATGAGCATAAACAAGGAAAATGGAAAGCTTCAGTAAAATTGTCACACTGCTTTTCTGAGCGCTGGTCTATACATACACACCAGAATGAGGTGACACAATGGAACGCATCTCTAGACTGCAGGAAGGAGATCACATTTAATGCTTCCCTGTGTTTAAAGTTCTGTGCAAACAATAAGCAAGCAAGCCTAGACTCTCTCTCCTTATAAACTACTTTATTTGCAAGGAGGTTTATTTTATTTTTCTAATACAGGGGAAAAAATCTAAAGTGGTGCTCCCATGTAAGCCAACCTACTCAGTCCATTGTACTCTCATTATACTGCATCAGCAGACCCAGTCTGAAGTGAGATTAAGAAAAATAAAGGGCAGATGGATGCACTGTCTGCAGCATGGGCTCTATCCAAAGGTTTCTCCTACCTGGCAAGTATTCCAATTGCAGTTGTATCACACACAAGTACCACCACACCAGTTTACATAGGTGCTTAGCACAACACCACCAGCACCTGCAACAGAAAGCCCTGCTGGTACCAGAAACTGGCATACCCATAAGGAAATTTAAATGAGCAGTACTTGCATTGCTGCAACTAGGAACCTGACTATGTATGCCACTGAAAGTAACACAGTAAAGAACAAAGAACTGGGCAAGGGCAGCATATGATAACTATTATTCATGAAGATGCAGAATACATGATTGTTATACTCCCAGAGCACAGGAAATCAGGGTATAAACTGGAGTTCAAAACTTCTTCCCCACCCACCATACTACCAATATAATGCTGCGAAGTATAACATGCCCCCATTGTATTTAAGTCTTCAACATCCCCACTGCAAAGTAATCATTCAACAAAAAATCTTTCCACATATGCAGAGGCAGGAAGAGAGGACAAGTAATATGTGACAGTCTGTACTGCAGTACTACAGAACTACGTTACTAAATATTTTATATGATAGTTCAGTGGTAATGTTCATTAAACATGCCTGCAAATCTGTTATAATTAAATGCAAGTCAGGCATTAAAAATGGAAGTGCCCAGAAAGCAGTGAGGTAGGATTTCAACCCACTGAACATTCAACAGCAGACTTTAAGGTGTTCATAAGAGTTTCAAAGAGATGCAGCAGCATAAAGCTGTGGTAGTGAAACATATGTAGGGTTTGGACTCAGCACTAGAAGAGATTAGCTAAATGGATTAAGCAATTGACTCTCTTAATATGGAAATCATTTATTTTACTTGCCGATTCATCAGCATTAGGGAGCAGTCCCCACCAATTCTGGATCTCTTTACTTGTTCCAACATGTCCTCCTTAGCATTCAAACATATCTATGCCTTCTGGCTTCCCTCTGTAATAATTCTCCCCCCTCCCTTCTATTTCTACAAACATGTGCACATATATAGGCATGAATGTGCATGCTCACACAGAGGCAAGCACTAGCTCACAAATCCTTATGCCACTACAACTATGTTAGTATTTAACATACCACAAGAGATCACTGATTTGATTACAACAGACTAATGCAGCTTCACTTGGTAAATACATCAAATACAGTAGATGTCAAGCATATGCATCCCAAAGGGCATTCTACAAGATTTTAATCATGGCAGGAGGGGAGCTGCTCCTCAGTTCTCATCTACATCCCCAAAACTGAAAGAGAACTGCCACTGGATCCCCTGTTCAAAAGGTATAACTTATACAACCCTGTGTATATTTCTGAAGCACCCTACCTTGGATCTTTCACTGAGAAACTGTCAAGACCTAGAAGATCCCCCAACTGGTCTCCTCGACAATACACAATATGCTGTTGCTGCTTGTCGTATAACTGCTTCAGCATGATATATTCTCCAAGGTAATGTAGGATCTAGATAGAAAAAACAATATCAGTTATACCTGAATCAAATATTAAACCAGTAAGGCTTATCTCAATTGCTTCAATAACTACACAAAAAAGGCTCCTTTCTACTCTCTGAAAACATTATTTCCATATGGTTACCACCCATATATCACCATTTTGTGAGTTAACTGACCCCTGATCTTGTAAAGTGACTAAATTATAACCTTAATAAGTGATAATCTGAATAATTTAAACTTAACCAAGGAAGTCTACACAAGTCAACTCAGCAGCAGACAGAAGACCAACTGACAAACTGATATCACAGCACAGTGAGTCTGCTGCTTGTGAAAAGGTGAAGATTCAGCTACTGAACTGCAAGTAGAGTATTCTCAGATGTTTCTCCTACCTAAGCACTAACCCTTAAACTGAACCTCAGTTTGAATAAACTTCTAGTAGTTATTATTGCTGTTACTGCATGTGAGCCAATCCATATATCAAGGCTTAGTTTGGACACTACATATGTGAGACTCTAGCAACCCACATGCCCCCTCCCCTCATGTTAAGCCAGCTAGTGAATGATTACCATCCACTACATAATCAGAGCCCTGACCAGGATAGCCCTGATCATGAGATCTCAGAAGCTAAGCAGGGTCAGCCCTGGCTAATATTTGAATGGGAGACTACCAAGGAATGCCAGGGTCATGAAGTGGAGGCAGGCGATGGCAAACCACCTGTCTATGTTGCTTGCCTTGAAAACCATACGGGGTCACTGTGACTTGATGACACTTTCTACCACCACAAAAGCAGAACTCATTCATTAGCTGGTCAACCACAGGGGAAGAGGGATAATGTGAGCTCTAAGAATCACTCACATAGCAGCAAGCAAAGGCTGGGCATTCTGCATGAACTGAGCCTGACAGAACTCTAAGCCATTTTCTCATTCTTTTGAATAATGGAGCGAAGGCTGAATGTGTGACTTGCTCGAACTTGCTTGAATGTGTGACTTTGCTGTCACCTACTACCATATGGGCTAGATAAAAGGAAATTAGTGTCATTTAGTATAGTCTGGAAATGACTTTGCAAAGGCATATTTCCATTAATCTAGTCCATTAAGATATCTGCAATTGTAACAGAAACTGTGTTTCCTTCCTTCTAGTAAACCTGAGACAGCTGAAACAATTGTTACATATTTGTTCTCTGCCAAATGGAATACTACTACCTGGACTACAGCCCTTGAATATACTACACCAGAATACAACTGCTGTTCTCAAAGATGAAATAACTATAAATCAGTGGTTTGAGATGAGGTAGTCAACAGTGGTTATTTTGATGTAACTCTCTGGGAGATCTGAGGCAGATTTCATAGGATTTGTTTATTCCAATTTATACGCCGTCCTCCCTGCCAAGGCAGGCTCATAGCAGCTTACATAAAAGTAAATACATAAATAACAATTAAATTACCATAAAAACATCTAAAAACAATTCATTATAAAACAGTGCAGTATCATAAAGTGCTACCAGTGTTTTAATTTCATAATGATGGCATTACCATATGAGTGCAGTCAATAGATTATCTAGATGTTCAGCTCACTGATCTTTCACCCAGGTATAATTGGCAGGCACAGGCTGTCAATAGCAAACCAAGGGCCAGGGCTCTATACATTTTAGTTGTTGTAGATAATGGTGGTGGCTCCTAACTGAAAGCCTGGTGGAAGAGCTCTGTCTTGCAGGCCCTGTGGAACTGCATAAGGTCCCGCAGGACCCTGATCTCTTCTGGGAGCTCATTCCACCAGTATGCAGCTGCTACCGAAAAACCCCTGGCCCTGGTTGCAGCCAACCTGGCATTCTTGGGGCCTGGGAGGGCCAGTCAGTTTTGTGACCCTGACTGTAGTGCTCTCTAGGGTATATATGGGGAAAAGCGGTCCCTCAGGTGTGTCAAACCTTGGCCATAAAAGGCTTTAAAGGTGAGAACCAGCGAATTCAGTATGCTATCAGCAGACAGTGCAATGCCTTCAGGGCAGGCTGGATGTGCTCCCTCATAGTGAGGCCCACCAGAAGCCTGGCAGCAGCATTTTGCACTAGCTGCAGTTTCCAGATTTGCAACAAGGGCAGCCCCATGTAGAGAGTGTTACAGTAGTCTAATCTTGAGGTGACCATCGCATGGATCACTTTTACCAAGTTGTTGCGGTCGAGGTAGGGAAACAACTGCCTAATCAGCCAGAGGTGATAAAAGGCTGACTTAGCCGTGGCTGCTACCTGGGACTCCATTGTTAAGGAGGCATCCAAAAGCACTCCCAAACTCCTATCCTCTGGTGCTGGCACCAACAGCGCCCCATCGAAGGCCAGGAGTGGGATCCCTACCCCCGAACTGCCCCCGCTCAGGCACAGGACCTCCATCTTCATCAGATTCAATTTCAGTTGGCTCAGTCTAAGCTGGATACTCAGTTCTTATTGAGATATGTAGGTGGATGGGTTAATACTATGCATATCTATGAACCACTATGCATATTTATGAACCACAAGTAAAATAGATTGTTACAAGAGACCCAATTTTTTTTTATATATACACAACTCCAAAATAGCTTACACATAGTTCCCAGGTGGTACCTCATCCATGACCCTGTTCAGTGCCCTATTCCTTTAGCAGTTTTACCACAGCATGTTCTGTGAAGCATAGCAATGGCAACAGTTGATAGACAAGATTTACCTAGACTGCTACTGGACACAGACTACCACCTTCTCCACTGGAGTTGCTTATATGCAAATTTAAATTTCAGATACTGTTCAAACAGACTGTCACTGGCTTAGATACAACCCAGACCCAATGACTCCAAATGGTGCAGTTGTATCACAGCAAATATAAAACACAAGTGGTTCATCTTTCAAACTATATATTATGCATAAAATCTTGTCTTCTCTCTTTATCAGCAACAAAAAAGGTTGTCAGCCAGAGGCAATAAACACAAAACAAAGAGCTGCTAGCAGTGTTTCTACCCACTGCAGGGGGAGAGGTCCTTACTATGCTAAATGTGGGTGGCTATAGCAAATTAACATTTTAACACTGAAACCCCTTCCATTTAAAGTATTCAATTTATTTTTTGCTAAAATATTAGAAGCTAAATAAGTTATTTAAATGCATAAGTGTTTAAAATAAGTCACACAGCTCTGCAGGAGTATCTGACACATTCCTAATGAAAAACCACTGCATTTAATTCCTAGCTGACAAGCTACTCCAGTAAATCACAGCTACTGTCATTTTTCTAATCTTGTGCACACTTTGCATTTTAATCTTAATAGAAATGATTTCACATAGTGCCCTGGGTTTAGCTGACATGACATTTGAAATAAAATGAGAGAAAATAAAAAGTATAATTTAAAAATTTTCAAGCATCATTTGGCAACATGAAAAAGCCGACAGCATCTCTAGCAATCCCCAAGGCACACAACTATGCACTATTTTTTTTCCTTATGCTTAAAGCTAATTCTGATATCCCTAAACTACATGGTATGTAACAGAGGTTTAATTTGGATTTTGTACTCTTGTAGCAGACTGCATGCCAGGCTCTCAAAACCTTTTGATAAATACACAGGTGCACATGGCACTGAGAATTCCTCAATTATGCATGCAAATCACAGGAGGGCTTGAGATATAACCCCAAACCCACAGTATTTCAAGCTTCATGACTCAAATGCTAATAGATGATGTTCTCTTAATTTAACCCTGCAGCACTTTGGCCACAAAGTATAATGTTGAGTGTTTTAAACTTGCAGAGTTATGAAACCAGAATACCATTCATCAGCAAGAGATAAAATAGGTAGCAGCAGAGAAAAATTACCCCCCACCCAATACACACACACTACCAAAGAATCCAAAGACTGGAAGAGAATCTTGTGTCAAATGGTCAGCAATGACAAAATGGAGGTAAAAATTATGGAGCACAAGGCCCACTTCAAATTCAAAGAAAAAGACACCCAGCCAACATCATGTTGAAGATACTGAGGCCTTCTGCCATTCTAGTATCCTAAATAAGAGACAAATAAGAAACTGCTGCCTTGGTTTCCTATGAGGAATGATGGCGGAGGAAGACTTCTCATACTTGGCAAGGATTTGCTTTGGTTCGAGCTACACAGCTACTGTCCTCAGATTAGGAATGAACAGCAAATAAAATTCTGGACCCCAAATCCAGGGTTCCTTCCTCACACTGCAAGTAGTATCATTTGGGCAGCCAACATTATCGTCTGAGTTCAGAATAACCTAAAGATAAACTCACCTCCTTTAGTGTGAAAGTTTCACCTTGAGCACCTGCAGTTTGCAGAATCTTCAGGAGTGGCAGCTTTGGCTGTACCTAATGTATAAAGCAACTGTTATTTTCATGTCACAAACCACTTACACGTAAACCAGATCTTGCAAATTATTTAGAAGTAATACTACAGGATGTAGGAAGATGTTCTACTCCCACATCCAATTAGGAAATCTGGACTAATCTGTTATAATGTTTAGATCTTCAGGATCTAAATCTGACAGTAATAATGAGATAATTGTGAGTTCTGTTCTCTAAACTAAAAGCAGCAAACCAGGCACGGAATCTGCCAAAATATATTTTCACATTGCTCAACTGAAAGTCTGGAACACTATACGTATCAAAATTATCACTAGCAAGCCAGCCTCATGAAACCCAAACCTTATGATGAAAAAACCCTAAGTATAGCAGTCGATGTACACGATAACACACCTTCTTGTATGTTCAAGTACCTTTTTACACCAAGGAGCACTGCTTATCAGCTGTTTCTAAGCTGATGAATAGGTAACCATTAGAAAAGTCAAATACCTTAAAATCAAAGAGTTCTTCAACTTGGTTTCACTATCCAAGATCAATTACCTGTTTAGTTTGCCCAAATGATGTTCTGCAGGCATTCTCAGACGGTATATATTGTGCTGAGGTGGAAGTCGTCATTGTGGCAGTGAAGTAGCTATCTATAGTACAAATCTGAAAAAAGAAATGAGGTCTAGCAACTACTGTGAAAGAAAGCATACAGAACTATGTTATAACTATATGTACTTTTCAGAAGCTCTAGAAAGCCATCTGGTACAAAACACAAAATGCAGCATCCTGCTGATACCTCCCAAAATGCAAGACGTCTAAAGCACTGGACCAAAACTGTTATTACCTTTTTAATTTGATAACAAATATCAGAAATCTTTAAAACACTGGTCAAGTGGACAATCTAAGTTGTCTTGGCAAAAACTATAATTTTTAGTTTTGGATCTTTCAGACTGCTCAATGATACTCTTCTTTTCTTTTTAAGAAATCCATCTCAGAATTTCTTCTTTGAAATGCAGATCCAAGTAATCCTTACTGTTCAGATCCTCTGAGCATGGAAGTCCCCTATGACATGTTGAGACAAGAACTTAAGAGTGAATCTGTTAAACTGACTAACTGGAATTCAGCTGAGTCACTCAACTCTCACTGGAAATTCTTGCCAGCAATGATTAATTTAACCCAGAGAGGAGTGGGGCAAATTCTGAAAATAAATAGCAATGAGTACCACTGTGGGGGAGAAAATGCTAACAAAGAGCTTTCAGATCAATAAAAGAAATGTGTTACTCTCACAAAACCCTCACTCAAAATCCCAGAGAAAGAAGAAAGGCTGAAATGGCAAAATAATCTCTTTATGTCAGGTTACCATTTCACCAAAGCACAACACAGAATGGCTTTACATCTTACAACAGTTGTAAGCTAACAGGGTATCGATTTCTTATGCCTTCTGTATACATCAGACCATGTAATTTCTCTTTCATTCCTTAAGAGCAGACAAAGTTATATCAGCCAACAATCTAGCTTTAAAGGCTTTACCAGTTTTTCTGATCTGTGTTATTAACTCCAGTAGGGAAAAAAAGGGAAGGGGGTTTCCCTCAGACTCTGGAAAACATTCCTGATTATCTAAGCTTATCAAGGGTAAATGCCAACTTCTACACACTTGCCAGCTTTCCAAAGAGTAGAGATATAAGATTTCTGGAAATTCTGAAGAGGCTTTTCCCAGAAAGAACTTATTTTACTGATTTAACTTAAAATGCATAATTTCTAAATTACTGATGGAAAAAAGTTGAATGTAGAAGATTCTGTAGTAAACAAAAGAAAATGTATTATTGGACAGAAACATTCTTGCAAAAGAATGCAAAAACGTTCATGAAGTTGTATATCTCTACAGTATACATAGGTATTATCTAATGCTATACACATTTTTTCATACTACATGTTTTGAGCAAAACCTTGCCTTAAACAGCATTTTACTAATTCCAAAAGGGGAAAGTAATTCATAGGAGGTTTTTTTCAGTGTTCCCCAAAATTTCCATTAAAAAAACTCATCATTTTTTCTTGCTATACATTTTGGTAAGAAAAATATGGTATTAATAAAATTTTCACTCATTTCAAACATGAAAATATTTAATGAGAATTTTTTAGTGTTCCCCCAAATTTCCAAATTTTTCCTTTGGAAAAACTGAAAAATCCTCAGAAAAATAAATGATTTTTCTACCAAGGAGTAGGTTTAAAAATCTGCTTATTTTAAGCAACCTGAACTGAATGGTGCAGACACCAAAAATACAACCATGTCACTAGCAAACTGGATTGCATTTAACTGAGCCTGTTACAGTACATGAAAGCAAAGAAAAATTATTGTCAGCTTCTCTAGAAATCTTGCCAACAGACACCAAAAACTTCCATATTGTGAATCTAACAATCTTTTAATGCCAAGACACTCATAAAGCAGAATACAAAAATCTAGGCATTGTTTTGACTAGATTACTTTCATATGAAAAAATTGAAATTAATATTTATATTTGCAATGGGTGCTAAAACTAGATGCAATACTTGCCACATTCCTATTCCAATGGCCATGCTCTGCATGTGCAAACTACTGATTTACAGAAGTATATGCTTCTCCAACCTACTGAACTATACACAAAACACTTCCAAAAATTCTCGTATTGTTCTTCCTTACATAGTAACACATGCACAGCATTCCATCTCTAAATCCAGCTTGACAATTGGTCCACCTAGCCAAATACTGCCTACTCTGACCTAGGCCCATATCCCCACTCAAACTTTAAACCCAAAGACTTAGGGCCATCACTCTCTGAGTAACTTAGGTGCGAAAGTTGGAGGTGAACTAGGTTTGCTGAGGGTACCTATCTACTTCTTGACTAAAAATCAACCAACTAGCTTTGGGAAATCCAGGTTGAGATTTCTATGTACACACAGGAAGCCTTCCCCTTGACTTCTTACAGGCAATAAAGTCAAGGACAGATTCCCATCTATTACTGGACTTTTACTTAATCAGAACACATTAATTATTAAGACAGAAAGCATCAAGCTTCAAATACAGATATTAGTAAGCATGTTTTTATATTAAGAATGTGACTGTGTAGAATTATAGAAACAATGATGTTCTATGTCTCATTATTAAAAATGTATTATGAACACAGCTTCTGAAGAACCATAAACGAGGGGGAAAGGGAGAAGATTCTGACAATGTGTAAGACAAGTCTGCTTGGTTATATCCCTCCTAGAAATGCTCAAAGGTAAACATGGTTCCTTTGGCAGGACTGCCCAACATGATCCCCATTGGTTGAAGTATTCCTACTATCCATATAGGTGGATTTTTAACCTTCTATTAAAGGTTAAAAAAAAATAGAAGGCGCTTGTCCCATCTTGCTCATGAGTTCACAGCCAAATGAAATTTTGTCTGCTGTCACTTTTCCAGAATATAGTGTTTAGGTATCAATTACCATTATTGTTGAACTCCTCAGTGATCTACTACCTTTATTATCAGTCTAATAGCACTCTACTCTTTAAGCAAGTATATACAGGTTGGACTAACAGGAGAGGCTCACTGAAGACAATGCTAAAGTACAATTAAGGCAAGTAAAGAAAGGGAGGGAGACGTTTGCACTGGGAAGAGAAGAACATGCTGGTCTGGACTCTGCAGCATACTGCTTATCATTTGAAGCATGTTTAAAAAGAGAGGTTTGTAGAGACTCACAGTATGTTGCCAGAGCAGTGGTTACATTCTCAGAGCAAATGCTGGAGACACTAAGCTTAACCCCTGAAATTTTGAAGGTTATGATACAGTTAATTATTCAAACTTCAGTTCATCCTATATCTAATTCTGAACCTAGTCCCCATGCAAATCAACAGATCCATAGAATGGAGCCAGGTACATACAGGGGACATTCTTCTATGGACAAGTACCTTACTAGAATACTTATTAAAATGTAGAGACAATAGCATATACTTCCTTATGTTGCTTGTTTACATTTAAGGGGGGGAATGAAAACTCTGAAAACGACAACTCATCACACTATTTTTAGAACACCAAAACACCTATTACTTATTTATTTATTACTTCAATTTATACCCTGCCCTCCCTGCGAGCAGGCAGCCTTTGTCAACCTCATACAGAGAGAGTTAACTTTCCTTCGCCAAGGTAACTGCAGCACCTTCAGCTTCACTGTCATTCCCTGCACTGCTTATGAGTTCCATTTCAGATTGATGGAATTCTGAACCAGATTTTGCTCAAAGTAACTAAATTTGAGTTCAGTGGCAACCTTAAGACCAACTAAGTTTTATTCTGGGTCTAAGCTTGTGTATGCTCATACTCTTCTCTATCTGAAGTGTACGTGCACACAAAAGTTTATACCCGGAATAAAACTTGGTCGGTCTTAAAGGTGCCACTGAACTCAAACTTTGTTCTATTGTTTCAGACCAACATGGCTACCCACCTGAATCTATCCTCAAAGTAACTAGTTCAAAATAACCAGAAGCTCTCAAAAATGTATAAACCTTATGCAGACATTTCTACCTTCCCCAGCTCAAGAGAAAAAAAATGAGGCACTGCTCTGTGTGTTTGAGGAACATGAAACAAGTACTCATAGCTTTTGTTTCAGTTTTGCTTCAGCTGGTTACTGAACAGCAGCAAAAGAAGGCAAATACATGGACAAAGTCTGGTCCAGAGCCAGGAGTCAACAGTTTAGGATTGCCAGCCTCCAAGTGGAGCCCAAAGATCTCTCTTTCACAACTGATCTCCAGCTGACAGAAATCAGCCCCCTGGAGAAAATGGCTGCTTTGAAGGACTCTATGGCATGGTACCATGCTGAGGCCCTTCCCCACACCCTACCCTCTCCTGGATCCACCCCCAAAGTCTCCAGGTATTTTCTAACCCAGACCTGGCAACCCTAAACCAACTGCATTGTAAACATGAGGGATTATCATTTTTCAGTACCTCCATGAGAAAATGAATGCAGCACTGGGACTGTAAACACTTCATATTCAACATTTAGCCCATCAAATCCTTATTGATTTGCAGCAAAACAGCTCACCACACTATAGATAAACAGAAACTAAATTTATATATAGATTCAGGTGGGTAGTCGCATTGGTCTGAAGTAACAGAATAAAATTGGAGTTCAGTGGCACCTTTAAGACCAACAAAGTTTTATTCAAGGCACAAGCTTTCGTGTGCATGCACACCTCTTCAGGTATCAGAAGTGTGTGTGAAAGCTCATACCTTGAATAAAACTTTGTTGGTCTTAAAGGTGCCACTGGACTCCAATTTTGTTAAATTTATATATGTGGGAC
Organism: Gekko gecko; assembly: GCA_029375565.1. Classification (NCBI taxonomy): domain Eukaryota; kingdom Metazoa; phylum Chordata; class Lepidosauria; order Squamata; family Gekkonidae; genus Gekko; species Gekko gecko. The sequence continues at coordinate 117,510,356 of JAPDNY010000006.1, read as the reverse complement.
AGAAAATTTTCCATGGAGAAACAGTTAACTGTGGAAAAATTTTGACCCCCATATCACTGCTCTGTAGAGATAGCTGCCCATGTTCTTTATATAAAAAATAACAGAAGGAGCAGCAAGAGAGAACAGAGGGAAACTGCACAGAACAGAGTACAAAAGCTACATGCAGCAGGAGTCTTCTCCCAAAGAGTCTTAAATACATTCACAAACAGCTTCCAAATGAGGGACTTTGAGACAGACGTACTATTGGTACATGTAGCAGTCACTTTACTGTGTACCCTCCTCCTAGCACTGTGCCTTTAAATCAGCAAGTGCCTGCTAAGAAACCCCACACTTATTCACTGTGAAGTATCGCTGAATTATTTTGGATAGCACAGATAATGCTTATATTCCAAGTACGAGATGGTGATCCCACAGCTGTTTGGCTCTAATTAAGCCACGGAAATAAGAAGCATCTGAAATATCCAAGTGAAATGCCCTGAAGTGGAGTGGGAGGATTGATCAATATAACTTTCAAAGGTTTAAATTAAAGGGTGCTTCAGAATGCTGTCACAATTTACATAACATCTGCATCTAAAAACCCTTACTAGAAACCCTACTGTATTATAGTCAGAACTCTTGTGTATTATGTGTCTCTCTAGCTTTAGCCGTGGTGGGACTATAAACAGAAGAAAGAAGATAAACATCCATAAAATTTCAATCCAATCATTATGGGGCTTAGGGATTTTGCTGGTAACCTTTTTTATTAACATGTAAACAAGAGAACAAGGGCTGAATTGAAACGAAGTATACAGCCTTCCAAGTTACACTGCACCCAGTAATTTAGCCTTCCCTCAAGAGCACCAAACAATTCAGTATGAGGTACTGAGCCTAACAGTGCCATCCTATGCAGAGTTACAACCTTCTAAGTCTAGTAAAATCAACGGGCCTAGAAGGATGTAACTCTGCTTAGGATGGCACTGTCACTAAAACTGTCAAATTCCATGCTTTAAGCATTTCCTTTGCTTGAGGAAACAAGATCAACATATCTTTGATGTCTTGGACTGCAATCCTATGCATATTTCCAGAGTCACTGTGAAAGAAGTTATTCAGAAGTCCCATCAATTTCAGTGGGACTTACTTTGCAGTAAGTATGCATGGGACCAGGTTGCTAGTTTTTTCTGTCATGAGTTTTCCAAAATCCCATATATTGGCTGCGGTCACACATACTAAATAATCCACTTTCAATCCACTTTCAATGCACTTTCGAATTGGATTTTGCCAGTTCACACAGTAAAAATCCAGTTGGAAAGTGCATTGAAGCGGATTGAAATGGATTATTTAGTGTGTGTGCCACAGCCATTGTGGGTTGTTTTTATAGCCAACTATTTAAATAAGTGACAAAGTCAGTATATTCCTTAGAGAGTGGTAACACAGATGAATTACCTTGTAGTCTATGCTTCTGAAAATGATTCACTCTATATAGGCGCTTACAGCATTGCACACTGGGTTAAACATTTTATTACACTCATAGCTTATGCCAAGTACATTATTTTTATGAAAAAGTATCACTCTCTTCAATATACGCTGGATGACAAAGTCAATAAAGACATCTAATATCTGAATCAGTTTCACTTTTAACACTGCACCAGAATCAATTAAAAACATAGATGCTGCCTGAACTCCATCTGATCACAACCACTACAGTTTAGCTACAGTGGAATGACTGACTGAATACAGTACAGTGGTTTCATGTGCAGAATGCCTACACACAAAAAGTTGTTTTTTATTGGTCTTCCAGCATGGAACTGCTACATGTGTAGGGAACAAGCTGCACAATATATTCCCACAGGGTTCTCCCTAATAGGACCGTTATGATGCAAAGCTTCAAGTATCATCATCCAATTCTCGCTGCAACCAGTCAGTCATCTGTTGAGGTCTTACATTTTTCGAGCACAAGTCTACCACACTTGCTGCTAGCATCTTTGTTTACGTAGCCTGTCGCCAAGTTTACATGATCCACACTAAGCCCAAAACTTGCAGTACAGCTCATGCCAATACAAGTTTCAAGTAAGTGCAAAGGTAAAGCATTCAACCACTTGGCACCAAACATTAATTTAAGATGCAGAAAGCGTCAAGGGAGTATACCATACACTACTCAATTAAGAGGCAGAAAGTTCCAAGGAAGTGTACCACATACTATGCAGCTCAACACATCTGATTACATGTCTAAAAAGTAACATATTATGTCGTTAATTTTGTATTCTTAGCTTTTTTGAATATTTCCTTGTTTAAAGGCACACATAAACGGCTAGCTGGAGAACCAGAATGGCAAACATAGGTTACAATTCAGCAGCTTTCATTTCAGCATATTACGTGAAACTTGTAGCCTAGGAATGACATAAGGACTTGCGCACTCGCCTCACTTTAACTTTCCCTCTAAATCTCAACACGTTCTGTAGCCATTCCCCTCATATTGTCAAAGCCGACTCCCGCTTTAAGAACAGTAACACTGAGTGTCAAACCCAAAGAGCCTCAAACAAAAAACACTTCCTGCTAAATCCACAGTCTCTAGTGACCAGCAAGCATTCAAAAATCTAATATATCCACAGCAAAAATCACAGGGAAGAAACTGCTTGAAAGAAGTCAGATGGTGAGAAAAGTTCACTGTCCTTCATTTGAACTGCTGAAGACCATCACGATTTTTAGTTCTATAAACATGGAAGTCAATCAAGAATGTCAATGCAAGTTACATAAACTGAAACCTCTAAAGATGCTGTGATTTCAAAGACATTAATTTCTTTTAAGGCTACTTTTAAAGGCTATTCTCATCCTGACAGAGAAAAACAAACTTAATTGCAGAGACCCATTTCAGCAATCAACGTGAGCCCATGCAATTTATGCCTGTATCATCAGCACTGCCCTCTCCAAAACCAAATAGGTATTGCCTCCCACTTGCCAGAACATTTATTTCAACATGCTTATAGCTGAGATACCTTCAACAAAACAATAGGTACAGCATCAAGTAGATGCTCATAACAACCAGGTTAGCATCTGTAGTATGTACCACGGTGAAATTTTCTAGTATCTCTCTGGCTCCACACCACTCTTTATCCCTTTACAGATGTCACTAATGGCCCTCGCTAACAGGCCCCTTTCCTTCTCCCTTTCTTTTCCACAACATCCAAACTACCTGGCTTTATCGTTTCAAAGAAGACACTATTTTTTGCTTCTCCATCCCAGACACCCCAGCGCGTCTTCAAACGTAAAAGGCTACAACCACTCCTCACCTCCATTTTAAACTGCTGCAGATTTTGGACCTTTCCACTAATCCCTGGACCATACTTTCCTCCTGCCCAACGTTTCCTTTTCGCCTGAACACCTGATTAAGAATTCTAGGTAAACCAAAATCTTCCACTCGCTATTTTGTCATATTTGAGGCGTAATAAAAAGAACATTACGGCCCTGTTTGGAGAGTATTTTTGCCATTTCCCGTAATATAAAACTGCTACCTACAGTTTAAGATTCTTTGTAACCAACTCCTCATCCCCCCCCTCCGCCTTTATCGAATTGTTCTCCATACTACACAGCTGTTACCCACACAGCCACTCCAGACATCGGCAACCAGACCCCAGGTATACGCTCACCCTGAAGTTACTCCATGGCACCCAGTAACTTCTCCTGGAAACCAACAATTGGAAACCTTTTAGCACCTTCGCCAAATCTTCCTTGCCTCCATTTCAAGAAGGGCGGGAGAATAGCAAGCCTCTACTTGCCTCTGAAGTAACATGGCTAACCAACTACTTCCGCCCAGACCATAGAGATAAGGAACTATGAAAGTCACACTACATAAACTTCCGGTATTGAATAGAACTCCCCCCCGCAGGTTGTGGCATCTGGTGTCCACTGCAGCCGTATTCAAAAGCTACAAACAGAATCCAAGGGAAATGAAAGAGGACAGGAAGTGTTTCTGTAGTAACAGGAAGCTTCACCAGACAGAATCTTCTAAGGGAGTACTTACGTTTTCCTTAGGGGACTTTTGGTTCAGCATTTCTATGAATAAAATCTTCAAACTGAGTGCCAAGAATTGGAGAGGAAATGCACAGTTCAAAGAAAGCCCCCCAGTCACGAACGGATCACATTGGTTTCTGTGTTCACGGTTGTTATTTTTTTTCTCCTAGTAGGGTTCCAAATGCACAGTGAGAAGCAGAAAATCTGTAAACAGATAAGGGAAGTAAAAGGCTTTGCTTGTTGAATGTGTAATCTATCAGCTAAGTATGGGAATGGCATGTACAGGTTCCTCTTTGTTGTAAGTGCTTTGAAAGAGTTATGCCCCCTCTACTGTAAATAAATTTAAAATAGTTGAAACCTAAGGTAAAAGGTGAGGAGAGGGTCCTGTTTTTAATCATAAACAGCCAGAACTGCATCAGGTACAACCACCACCCACGGATGCAGGAATTAATCTTGGGATGTTAAGCAGCTAGGGTTGCTAAAAGGCCTGGAGAAAAATACCCTGTTCCTTTAATAAAGAGAGGCACGGAAACTGGCAGCTGAAGCTTTTCATGACAGGGAGATAACATTCCATTAAACCTGTACTAAAAGAACAGGACATTTTTCTTTCCCTCCAGGAAGTTGGCAACTCCAGCCACAAGCTTTTGCATGTCAGAAATAAATCCTACTGTGTTCAACAGCATTTAATTCAAAATAAACACAGGATTATGGTCGACATCCAATGCTCCCTCTAAGCTGTGGAGCCTTGTGAGCAAAGATTCCACTTTGTGAGCTGCTGGCATTAAACTTGTGAGAGAGCGATTTGGCTCCTGCATAAATTAGTTTGCTCTGGAGCCATCCTTCCTTAGCTAAGACAAAAATGTGTGAGCCAGAGGCTAAAAAACTGAGCTAGCTCACACTAACTCAGCTTAGAGGCAACACCCAACCCTCTGTCAGGAGTTTGTCTTCCCCGCTCACTGTGTGTGAGATGGCGGTATTAGGTGTAGTTTTACGGTGCTGGCCTCTTCTGTCCCTGTTTTTTTCTTTTCTAGCTTAAAGCAGGGGTGGCCAAACTTGCTTAACCTAACAGCCATGTAGAATAAACTTCAGATATTTGAGAGCTGCAAGACATGAACAAATATTATACACGTTTTTATTGAAAAATATGCATATTTGCTTTTTATTAACATTAAGTTAGACTGTGTGAAATAAGGCAAGAAAATAGCAGACTGCAAAAAACATTAAGGCAGATAATAGTTCTTTAATTCATTTGTACCCCCATGTTTCTCCCCAATGGAAACCCAAAGCAGTTTACATCATCCTCCTCTCCTCCATTTTATCCTCATAACAGTCCTGTGAGGTAGGTTAGGCTGAGAATGCATGGCTGGTGCTCCCAGATATTAGTCCCACACTCTTAACCACTATACCTCACTGGCTTAACCACTATACCTCACTATACCTCACTCCATACTAAAGAAATAAAACACTATAAAAGTTGTTAACAACAAATAATTACTATACTATATAACAATCCACTACACTGTTTTACAGTATACTATGGTGTATAGTGTATAGTATCCCACAAATAAACAAATACTAAACTATTTTAAATTCAGCATTAAAAACCAGGCAGAAAGTAAAAAGAGCATAAAACACTGAATACCTTAAAAGAAGTTTCATAAAACAGTACTCAGGCTAGAAATAGATCATTAAAAATATGCTTTAAAAACACCTAATTAATGGCATAGATAAAATGAACCATTTTGGCCTAGCTTCAATGCATAACTCAATGGGAAGGGAAGGTGAGGTGTCACAGCTGAAAAATTCCTATCTCTGGCTACTGTTACCCAAAATGATCTAATTAATTAATTGGTTGATTGGAAAATCTAGCTTTTAGCGAAAATTGGGCAACTTGGGATTTTTTTTGCCTTTGCATACTTCCCTCAGAGAACTCTTAAATTAGAGAACTCAGAGAGCCAGTTTGGTGTAGTGGTTAAGTATGCGGACTCTAATCTGGGAAATCTGGTTTTGAAACTGGGGACTCCTCCACTTGCACCAGCTGGATGACCTTGGGCAAGCCATAGTTCTGGCACAGCTGTCCTTGAAAAAGAGCAGTTTCTGTCAGAGCTCCCTCAGCCCCACCTACCTCACAGGGTGTCTGTTGTAGGGAGGAGAAGGGAAAGGAGATTGTAAGCCGCTCTGAGACTCCTTTGGATAGTGAAGGGCGGGGTATAAATCCAATCTCTTCTTCTTCCCTCTTCTTCTTAAATAAAGCAGGCTGATGTTCAACTAATAAAGTTTTATTGAAAATGATAGAATAGCATAGCATACATATACAAAGGACACAGCAAATCAAGCCTACAAGGTCTAATCAAGAAATAAAGATTGTAGCAGGGAATAGAGTTAAGGTTATTTTTACCTGAGCAACCAAGGCTTGGTGGCTGTGGTTGATGGTGACACACATACATACAATGGGGGTTGGGTCCCCTTGATATAGCAAAATTGTGCTTTGAAGCAGAGTGACGTATGTGCCCAAGATCAAAATCCTGGTGAATTTGCTGGATGAAAAACAATGAAGGTGCTAGGTGTTTTATGACTTTCTCAAGAGATCAGTCTTTCCCAAGAGATAACTATCATGGGACTGTGTTGCAAATGTATCAGTATCTCTTGATAACCCATTGATTTATGGAATGGAAGAGAATACCAAATGTGAAGTATTGCTGTATTTGGGTAGGCACATGGAAAGAAAGGGCCAGGCGAGGAGAGAAATTTAATTAAAAGAAGATCAAGGTGGCAGCCATGTTGGTCTGAACTAACAGAACAAAGTTAGAGTCCAGTGACACCTTTAAGACCAACAAAGTTTTATTCAAGCTGTGAGCTTTCATGTGCGTGCACACTTCATCAGACAATGAAATGGAATTACAGATCATAGTTTTATATAGAGAGGGTGGCTAATTAAATTAGCATGCAAAATAGTGAAGATGTTTTTAACAGATAAAACTAATGACAAGCTTGGTTTCTGGTCATCATCCATTTGGGCTTAGTTGGGGGAAAAAACAACGTATGTAATAAATATATCAGAACTGGAGATTGATGTACCCTAAATTGTGAGAATTCAGTCATTAGATCCCATCCATCTCCTTTCTAGCATGAAGGCAAACTTTAAAGCATTTTGACTGTGTAGAGTATTTTTCTTGTCACCAGAACAGAGAATTACATTTAAATCTACCATTCCAATGTAATTCTCTGTTCTGCCTGCCCACCCCTCCTTGGCAGCAAGCCACCACCACTAGGAGAGGTCAGGATAAGGGGGTAGAGTGGCCAGCCTCTGTTGATCCCCCAGAGTTAGAACTGCTCTCCAAGTAACAGAGATCACTTCCCCTGAAGGAAATAGCTGCTTTGGAGAGTGGACTCTATGGTATTATACTCCTCTGAGGTCCCTATCCTCCCTAAACTCTCGGGTGCCACCTCCAAATCTCCAGGAACTTCCCAACCTGGAGTTGGCAATCTTAGCAGGGAGGGCAACAGCCATCTGTTTTCAGGCATAATTCAAAATGTTGCTTCTTACCTATAAAGACCTAAATGGCTTCTCCCATACTGTTATGGTTGCCACCAGTTCTTGGCTGGGAAATTTTGGGAGATTTTAAGGGTGGAGTCTGGGGAGGGAAGGGACTTCAGTAAGGTATAATGCTATAGAGTCCCATTTTCCAAAGCAGCCAGTTTCTCCAGGGGAACTGATCTCTGTTGCCTGGAGGTCAGTTGTAATCCCAGGAGATCTCCATCCACCACCTGGAAGTTGGCAGCCATTGTCCAGCCCACCAACTCAGCTCTTTCTCACAAGCACTGGTGTCTGTGCTCCCCACCTCCAAAGGTCAGGCAGGTGGGGTAGCTAGAGACAGGACTTTTTTTAAGCCATGGCACCTCACCTGTGAAATTGCCATCTTTGTTCAACACTGAAACTACCTTTTCCCAGGAATTCTTTTCCAATAGCCAATGAGGGAGCACAAGAATGTTGTCAGGTAGAGAGGATGACTACTTCAAAAGACAATTACCTTCCCACTAGGGTAGCCAATTGTGCAGGCCCGTAGCTACAGTGGGGCATTTCGGGGCCTGGCCCCCTGACTACCATGCAGCCCCCAGGCCCCCTCAACTCTCTGGGCCACCTGGTGGACTCCCCACTGCCGCCCCTTCCCCAAGTGCAGCTTATTTCCCCACACAGGCAAGCAGACGGTGGACGCTGCAAAAGTGAGTTTTTAAATTTTCATTTTTTTTTTAATTTTGTGATGTCAGTGTCCCCCAATTTATTTAAAGGCCCCCTGAATTACAAAATCCTGGCTACAGCTCTGCAACTGTGGCTTGGGGGATCCTTGAAGATTTTGGGGTGGTGCCTGGTGACAGTGGAGTTTGGGGAGGCATGGGAGCTCAGCAGGAGTGTGATGTCATACAGTGATCCTGTGAAGCTGCCATTTCTTCTAAGGAAACTGATTTCTGTAGTCTGGAGATCAGTTGTGATTCTGAGGGATCCTAGGGCCCCACCTGGATGTTGGCAACCACATTGTTTGAGCAAAATTTTAAGCAGCTTCCCACTCAACCACTCTTTTATGTTTATGGGGGGGATTCAGATTACAACCGGAAGTGGTAGTGTATCTACTTAGTCGCTTTTTTGTTTTTATATCATAATAGAAGAGCTTGGCCTTTTGGGAAGAGTGAGATGTGAAAGAATAGTATTCCATAGGAGGGCCACGTGGTTGTGAGAAAGGAATGGTATGCTGTACTAAGCAGAAAGCCAATGATCCAAAATTCCCTAGGTCATCGATGCCTTGAACTTTGTCGCGGCGATGCCCCGTCCAGTCAATGTGTGCATAGTGGCCTAGAGGAGGGGGAGGGGGCGCGAATGCTCGTTTTCTTGTGAAGTATACAAACCTTAGAATATGTATAAATAAAGCAACATTTTCTATCAGGCGGTCGCTGTATATGAAACAATTTAGTTTCGCTAACCTGCACTTGCAAACACTTTTGGCCCCAGCCGCGGCACTCTAAGCCTTTGCAGCGCAAATTATATCCTTTGCCAGGCATGAGTGCAACTACTTCTGCTTTCAACGATGCATAATTAAACTTTTATTTCCCAAAGTGGGTTGGTTGCAGCTGGTGTTTTCATGCTCTGTTATTATTTATTGCACAGAAATAGTAATTATAAAAATTGACGAAGTCGTCGCGATTTTCCTTTGTATAGCGCCACACTAGTTAGTGTCAGTACGGAGCCCGGATAGCTCAGTCGGTAGAGCATCAGACTTTTAATCTGAGGGTCCAGGGTTCAAGTCCCTGTTCGGGCGGAATTTTTTTCCCCCTAATATTCTTGTTTTAAAAAATATATCTGTTCTTTTTTGCGCCAAATGGATTCTTTATTCGAAGGGTTGCTTTTTTTCTTTTTTTACAGACCTGGAGAGAAACCGTAGATTTTACATAAATGTAAATAAATAAATAAATACTAGCGTTGTTTTAAAAAAAGAACAAGAAGTAGCTTTTTAACTGTGTTCGTTAACATCCCTCCTGCTTTACTGAATTTTTGTATTAAAAATCAACGCCCGAACAGGGACTTGAACCCTGGACCCTCAGATTAAAAGTCTGATGCTCTACCGACTGAGCTATCCGGGCACTCTGTAGACTTTTGTTTCCACTCTGCTGATAGTGTATATCTGTATAGAGATTGTCATGTTACTAATCATTTGTAATTATAATTTGTTCAAATTTGTTTTATATGGCAGTTTTATACGAGGATCCTCCCCCCCACTCCCGTATATTAACTTAAGTGCATAAAGTTCTCCTTCCAGCTTCGTGCCGAACGGGGAGGGAGGTAAAAAGCGCTACGGTTTTTGGGTTTTCTTCTTTTAAAAAACCTTGCAAACAAGAGACGGGAAAAGAATTCACATGGCGAGAGCGCTCCTTCGAGCGTCATAAAAGCATATTAATAATCTCTAGTTCAAAACTCTCCGCCCCACTTCCCATCAATAGAGCAAGGGAATATGGATGCCACGTGGCATCTCACCCTTTCTGAAATATGCAGCAGTCTGACTCAGGAGGATCTACAACAACTGTATACTCTTACACGCAAAACCGTTCCCGCAACTAAGGCTGTCTATCAGTGAAGCATTCAAGAACCAGCTGGGACGGAACACAAGGAGTGCCTAGAGCAAGCCAAGAGGAGTGTTTATCTGAAGGGCTGCTACACCCAGTCTAGCAGAGCGGAGATCAAGAATATAAATTTATTTCCCAACCCGCTTGGGACTCACCCATTCCTCCACGATCGTAACTTGGACATATGATACATTTGTAACAATCTGAGGCGCCTTTCACTACATTTTGGAATCAGTGTGATCAATCAAATACAGTTTTTAAAAAGAAGTCTTATGAATATAGATTCAGGGGGATAGCGGTGTTGGTGTAAAGCAGCAGAACAGTGTTTGAGTCCAGTGGCACCTTTAAGACCAACAAAGTTTCATTCAAGGTATCAGCTTTTGTGTGTATGTGCCTTGAATAAAACTTTGTTGGTCTTAAAGGTGCCATTGGACTTAAAAACTGTATTGAATAATTTACTTATTCACTGATTCTCATATATCGTTCTGTGAATAATTTTGTATATTATTATATAGATATATTTACTTGATATGTAGAAAAGAGCAAGAGTCCAGTAGCAAAATATGTGTCAGGGTATGAGCTTTCATGAGTCACTGCTCACTTCTTCAGATATAGCTAGAACGGGAGTCCATGAATCCTATATACTGGAAAGTGGAGTAATTTCAGATTCCTAATGGCATTAGCGGGCAAATGACACTAGCAGGTGAATGACAATGGCAGGCATGATTGGATTTAGGTGAGATACATAAAGGATAACAGGTGTGGAGAAATCAGCATTGCTAATGAGTCAGGAAACCTGCATCTCGATTCAGTCCAGGAGAATGCATTGTCTTGAGCTTCATTATCAGTTGCAATTCAACAGTCTCTCTTTCTAATCTCTCTTTGAAATTCCTTTGTAATAGAATGACTTCTTTTAGGTCAGCAACTGTATGTCCTGGAAGGTTAAAATGTTCTCCCACTGGTTTTTGAATGTTGTGGTTTCTTATGTTCACTAATTCTTTGTCGAAGGGACTGGCCTGTTTGTCCAATGTAGAGGGTGGAAGGGCATTGTTGACATGTGATATGGATATTTTTATTTTGAAGGAATCCTGCAGAGATTAGTTGGAATTCTTTATGTATCTTTGTTGATAAAAATTTTTTTTAAAGGAAATGTCTTACTTTGTTTGACCAAGGAGGAATGCTGATTGTCCAGAAACAGCTGCCCTGAGCAGAAGTAAGGATGTCCCAGACTTTCAGGTACCTGAAGGAAAGAGACCAATGAGGCGAAATGTGGGAGTGCAGTTTGCCCCCTGCACAGGATCACTTCAAGGCCCATAGTGCTTCCCCAGTGCACCTTCCAGCTCTCTTCTTGTTGCTTAACAGCAACCTTAGCAACAGCCACACAAACCCCTGTCACCCAATAAGCACACTTTAGGATGCCTCTTGCTATATGACTGCAGTTAGGGCTATCACTGGGCCACATGCTTTAGCCAGAATTTGTCCTCTTGCAGGGAATTAACATAACATTCCAGTTTGGGATGGAAGTGGGGATTCTTGCTGCTTCTGCGCATGCTTGTGATGTGGTAGTATGTGTCTGTGCGCTATGATGTTACCTGGAGAGGGAATTGTGCTGATTTCATATGAATTTTTTTAATGTATATCCCACTTCTCCATATCTTTGTCAATGCAATTGTAACTCCAGTCTAATACCATTAGTTTCCACAGGCTTAGACTGGCATAACTCTAAATGGGATTACATTGTAGCTAGCAAATCATATCAGATTAATATACATTTTCATAAATCCCAAATTCACAAAACTATAAATGCTGCCACAGCTCCTCTTAGACCAGTGGATGTTACAAAACAAACACAATTTTTTAAAATTAAGAGCCAAAGTTGCTGAAACAGTGCAGTTTGCAGAAGTGGGGAGTGGCCTTCCTGTGAAAACCCCCTCTTTCCTCTTTTTAGGAGGAAAGAGGAAAGAAACTGCAAGTCCCATGCAAATACAACTGGGGGGAGGGAGCAGCCCGGGTCTAGTCCCCCCATTCCTTTTGCGTCCCCTTCTTCTGGCAAGTGACCATGAGGGCAGAATTCTGGCTAAAAACAGTAGAAAGTTTGTGTATAATAGCCCCATCACTATTAATATTAACATATCTAATTCTCAACATTGCCAGATCTGTGGGTACTTAAATCTGGAGGCTGGAGCCATGAACAGACAAAACAGTTCTTTCTAGAAATCTGAGAAAAGCCCTGATTTGCAGAAAAATCTGAAATCTAAAACAAAACACACTGGGGGATTAACACCCTCCCCCTCCCAAATAATAGAAGCAGCTCCTGTAGCATTAAGAAACAAATGCCCTTTGTGGTCAATGCTAGGCAACCACTAAAGTATTGCCAGTTGAAGCCTTGGTTTCCAAGGCTGTTTTGGCCTTTGAAGAAGGACTCTTTGGGGCCAGACCTGGCAGCAACCACCAGATGATTTGATACAATGCAAATCCCATGACTCACCCAGGCCCAGCTACTTGCAACTGTTCTACATGGGACACTAGACAAAAACCAGTGTGGTGTAGTAGTTAGAGTTTCACACTAAGATCTGAGAGACTTAGGTTCAAATCCCCACTTTGCCATGGAGCCTTACTGGATGACCTTGGGCCAGTCACATACTCTCAGCCTAATTTAAGAACATAAGAGAAGCCATGTTGGATCAGGCCAATGGCCCATCCAGTTCAACAATCTGTGTCACAAAGTGGCCCAAAAAACCCAGGTGCCATCAGGAGGTCCACCAGCGGGGCCAGAACTCCAGAGGCCCTCCTTGCCCCCCAACTTACCTCACAGGGTTGTTGTAAACCTGCTTTAGGACTCCTTGGAGAGAAAGATGTGGTGTAAATGTAGTAAATAAATAATAAATATAGCTGAAGATGGGGGGTCAATAAAATATAGGTTGGTTGATGGATGGGAAGGAGAGAAGGAAGCAGGGGAAGGTGAAGATAAGAGGAGGTTGCCAGGAGAAGGGAAAGAGGAAACAGTGTGGGGAAGGGAGTGCAGGAGGAAGAGAGGTGCCCCTCCACAAGTCCATGAAGGTTCCCTAACATGCAACTTGGTTAGACTTTTCCCAAGGATAGGCTGCCAGGAGTAAGTAAGGAGGGAAAACTCAAGATAGGGTTACCAACCTCCAGATGGTGGCTGGAGATCTCCAGGGATCACAACTGATCTCCAGAGTACAGAGATCAGTTCCCCTAGAGAAAATGGCTGCTTTGGAGGATGGACTCTCTGGCATTATACCCCTCTGAAGTCCCTTCCCAGGCTTCACCCCCCAAATCTTCAGGCATTTCCCAAACTAGAGCAGACAACCCTAGGTACAGATAAAGCTAGGTTGTCTGGTCGGTGAACAGAGAAGGGGTTATGGGGGCTTTTGGGAACGGAAAGAGGAAATAGTGGGAAAAAGGATAATGAGATGCCTCCGCTTGTATCTAATAACAGGCTTTCCCCTGTGAGGGTAGCTGAATCCACAGACCCAAACCAGCTACATCTGCCATTTAGTGTTCTGCAAACTTCAGGGAATCCCCAGGTGTGCCGAAAAATTGAACGTTCTCAAAACCAAAAAATAACCCCCATCTTACCTGTGATATCTAACTTGCAGAGACTGGGGGAGGGGAGCCTCTGGAGACAGTATTTTGGATTGCTGTAGCATGCAAACTGGGGGTGGGTGGCCAGGATGAGAAGACAACAGCCCACGAGGTGATAGTGAGCTGGAGTAGTCACCAGTACAAGGCTGGTTCCCTGGTTAAGCGACCCAAGCAACTGCTTGGGGCAGTACTAGGAGACCCATGTGAGCTAGTCCTCTGTAGCAACACCACAGGAGCTCAGTCAGGTTCTGCTGGCAGGGAAAGAGACAATGGCTGGCCTTGCTTGGGCTGACCAAATACCAACCTTGAACCAGCAGCAGGCAAGAAATATGATTTCCCCTCCCCTGAGAGGTCTTACTTTCTTGGGTATTGTACCCCTTCTTATGTATTTCTAGAACTATCTCACTGCTTTGGAGACAGTGCAGGCTGCATAATGACTTTAATACAGAAAATGGACAACCATTACTCACCTGAATCCATACATCTTCTAAGTTGGTACTTTTGTTCTGGTAAGAGTACACTGACACTGCACCAGCTGTGCTGTAGTTTTCTATTCACTCATTCATTTATTAGGTTTAAAAGCCCATAAGCCATGCACCTTAAAAAGTTTACAGGTTTAAAATTACAGCAAAACAAAATTTTGCCATGTCTGTTATGCAATTAAAACAGAAACTATTCAACAGGAGTCTCAGTCTTGTAGGTTCTGGGAAGGGTGGGAATTTCATTTCCTCAAAAAATTTCCTCTCCTATCTGTATGTTTAGGGCAATGAAAAAAAATGTGGGAGAGGGAGTCTACATCCCCCAGTGAACAGTCACAGAAACGCTGATTAACAGGAATGCCCTGGAAGCGGCCCTTCATCTGCGCAGAAGGAAACGCATTACAATGGGCCACCAGATATGGTCTTCTTAATTTAAGGAGTGGTAGTTCAAATTTTGTTGAGTATTTAATCCCTAAGTATGATGGTGAACATTTTCGTGTATCTTTTAAAAGTGAGTTCCAATCTTGATCTGTAAATTTCCTAATGAGCATCACCCTATTTTTTGGTGTTAATTTCCCAGTTTCGTTTAAGCCCAGTTGCTTTAGTTTAGTATCTACTGCATCTTTCCACTTCTGACAGTAACATTCTTGTGCTGATAAGGTAGTAAAGATCGGAAGATTGTCAGCTGTTAACAGGCTATATTTAGAATTGATTATAGTTTTCCAGATCTGTGTTGAGATCTTCGGTAAGCCTAGCTCTAAACAAATTACAGTGGAGGCTATAGATGGTGGCAAGGATAAAATTTTCCTGAAAAAAGTCTGTTGAATCTTTTCAAGCTGATCAACTGGTCCAGTAAACCAGATTTGAGAGCCATACAGAATACATGGAAGAATCATAGTCCAATATACTTTCAGAAGGGCTGGGATGTATTGTGCTCCTTGCGTATTAAAAAAAAAACTTTTTTAGCACCAATAAGGTTAAATCAATTTTTTGTTTGAGATGATTATTATGCTTTGTCCACTTCTAGTCTGATTGAAATATGATGCCTAAGTATTTAAAGTCATCAACTTGCTAGATCTATTGATTGTTTTAGTAAAAACCATAATTTTCTATTTATCCTGACTGATTTCTAAAAGTTCATTCTTACAGTATGCAATGAAGGCCCTTATTGCGCGTTTTAAGCCTATATGTGTTCTCGATATTAGGACTAGATCATCTGCATATAACAAGGCTGGTACCGGATAGATTCTTATGTAGGGTGGATGGCTTGATACATTCTGTAGTTTGAGGACAAAGTTATTTAAATATAGATTGAAAAGATGTGGAACAAGGATACATCCTTGCCGTACCCCTCTATGGATTGGTATTGGATTAGAGACAAGCAGTGTTCCCTCTAAGCTGAGTTAGTGTGAGCTAGCTCACAGTTTTTTAGCCTCCGGCTCACACATTTTTGTCTTAGCTCAGGAAGGATGGCTCCAGAGCAAACTAATTTAGACAGTAGCCAAATCGCTCGCTCACAAGTTTAATGCCAGTAGCTCACAAAGTAGAATTTTTGCTCACAAGACTCCACAGCTCAGAGGGAACATTGGAGACAAGTCCATTATTTAATTTGACATGGGCTACATTCTCAGAATAAAGGTTCATTATAAGTTTTGATAGTCTTTTGGGGATACTTGTAGCATTTATTTTATTCCATAACTGCACATGGGGCACCGAATCAAAAGCTGCTTTTAAATTGATAAAAGCAGTATATAAGGAGCCAGATGCATTCCTTGTATATTTACTGATTAGTGATGTCAATGTAAAATAGTGGTCTGGACAAGAATGGCTGGCTTGTTCATTACCAAGTATCTTCTCATCTTCCATCCAATGTTGCAGTTTTCTCTTCAGGTAAGAAGTATAAAATTTGCCAATCACTGCCAACAAGCTGATGGGCCTGTAATTACTTAGGTTAGTTTTCTCACCTCTCTTATATATGGGGACAATCAAGGATGTTTCAAGAGGAAATTAGATAAACATATGGAGCAGAAGTCCATCAGTGGCTATTAGCCACAGGGTATAGATGGGAACTTTCAGTCTGGGGCAGGTGATGCACTCTATTCTTGGTGCTGGAGGGGGCAGCAGTGGGAGGGCTTCTAGTGTCCTGGCCCCACTGCTGGACCTTCTGATAGCACCTGGTATATTTTGGCCGCTGTGTGACAGAGTGTTGGACTAAATGGGCCATTGGCCTGATTCAACATTGGCTTCTCTTATGTGCTTATGATGTTTTCCAAGATACTGGAATTATTCCCTCCTTATTGATTAGAGTAAATATGGGTGCAGGTGCTTGTGCCCACCACCTAGGAGCCATCTTCAAAAGTTCTGCCGGAAATGCGTCCATTCCTGGGGACTTTTTTGATTTTAATTTTTTGATTAATTTAATTATTTCTGCACAAGTAACAGGTTGCCATGGTGGAAGTTGTTCAAGATTGTTTTCAAAATTCAATTTCAATTCTGGTTTGCTGTTACAATATAAACTTTCAAAATGTTTCTCCCAGGTCATTGTAGAGATAGGAATTGTGCTACTAGCTTTATTTTTTAGCATTGGTGTAATCACATGCCAAAAGGATAAGTTGGATTTTTCCTTGGCCACTTCTATCACCTTGTTCCAAGCATTTTTAATTGACTGACGTTTTTTCCCTTTTAACAGTGCTTTATATTTCCTTTTAGTTTGCAGTAGTGTTTTTCGATTTTCATCTGTATTATTATTTCTGAACATTTTATATTTTTGTTTGAGTTGGTTTTTAATCTTTCTACAATCTCCATCAAACCGATTTTTCAGATGACAGGTTTCTTGACAGGTTTCTCCCTGGCTCAGTCAAAAGTCACACACCAACTTGCCTGGGAATATGGTTGCCAAATGGATTGTTCATAGTTCATGTTTTGGAGCTGTGGTGCCAGCTTCACCATCAGTTAAGGGCCAAGCTGAGTGTGGCATCAGGAAATCATGATAAGAGAGATCAACATGCTTTTCATGCATGTCTTGCGGATATTGGGGCCACAGTACTCAAAAGACAAACAGAGGTGGTTTGCCTTTACCTGCCTGTGCACAGCAGCCCCTGCCTTCCATGGGGGTCTCCTGTCCAAGTACTGGCCCTGCTTAGCTTCCAAATTCTGACAAGGTTGGGGTAGTCTCGGCTATTAGGGCTACAATTTGGCAGCAGAGACTAAGTTGGTCCATTCCCAAAATGACAGCTGTATAATGCCCAAACATTACAGAATAGCAGTCTTTCCTGTTCCATAGGACACCTTCACTTAGAATGAGATCAAAAGTGTGTGGGGGGGAGATGTTTTAGGACAGACTTATCTATATATACACATATAGTACAGGATTGCCTTGTAGACATAATCAAATTAAGTGCTGTAAATGTATGAAGCACAACTGGGACAGAATCATAGAGTTGGAAGGGAACTTCAGGGTCATCTAGTCCAAACCCCTGCACAATGCAGAAAATTCACAAATACCTCCCCCCATACCCCCAGTGACCCCTGCTTTATGCCCAGAAGATGGCAAAAAAACCCTCCTCCAGGATCTCTTGCCAAACAAGCCTGGAGAAAAGTGCTTCCTGACCCCAAAGTAGTGATCGACATTTTCCTGGCTGTGTATAAATAACAGGGAAAATAGTAGAATGTGCATGTGAGATCCCGTTGCACCCAGGATACCTAAAAACCCTGCTTCTGGCTGCGTGTGGGCTGATGTTACTCAATCTCATCACATGTTATACCACTGCACATTGTGCCTGCAGTATTTGGCACATTTGAGAAATGCTCATGCTCAAGGCTGTCTCATGATATCTTGGAGCCAAATGGCCTCACTAACTAACAAGGGACCTGATCCCTGGAGACTCCCCCTACAGCAGGCCCAGGAAGAGGAGACCCAAAGCCTTGTTCTTGCAGGGGATTCTATCTGACTGAGGTTCGTGCCAATGAGCAGCTATATACAACACACTATTTTCAAACTATTGTACAGGTAAATTAGCCAGAGAAGTGCTGAGACCTTGTAAAAAACCCACAGAGACCTTGTAAAAAACCATCTTGTAGCTGTGTTGTGTACAAAAGGACTTTTAGGAGCAGACACTGGAGTATACATTTAAATGTTTTAGCAAATCTGTTTGTCTATTACATTTTTTGGTCTCATTCTTCTTCCAGGGAGCTCAGGGCAATGCAATGCTTCCTTTATCCATTTTATCCTTACTCCATCACTGTTGTTAAGTCTAGCATAGACTACCTGAGAGCCAGCTCACAATTAAAAAAAAGAAAGAAATTAGCAATTTCAAATTTTGTGTTTTTAATTCTTCCCTAAAATGCATGTATGTTTGAAAAATGGTGGGCATGCGGGGGGGGGGTCCACGGAGGAGCACCAGAAGGTAGCCTCGCCTAGTTTGCAAAAAAAAACTGGCACCGGCCCTGAGTTCAGGAGACAAAGAGATAAACAGCTAGATACATGAAGCCAGAATTATCTCTCTGCACAAGTTTTCAGTTAGTCCTGTCTTTGATCTCCAAACTATGCTTTCAAAAAGGGGGGGTGGAGTTCAAGGCACCAAAGAACAACAGTACTTTAAAAAAGAGAAATCAATGAGAGTAAAGGCCAAACAGCATTAGTGATTTATAATCAGTATTCTTTTAATGTTTAAAAACAACCATGAAGACCCCGATTTACATTTGGGCTCTGGCTGTAGTAGCCCCACCCTTTCCCACCATACCATTTCCCCAATAAAAAGTCTTAAGCACATCCCATGATAATACTTTCACACATACCATGGGTCTTTTAGTTGTTGGGAAACAGATACAATATGGATGCCTGTTTCCACCCCACCCACCCCGCAGGAGAATCAGCTGGGGGAAAGGCTGATTTCTTTTGGGAAAATAGTGCAAGGAGAGGATTAACCCTTTCCCAGCACCATGACCCTGATCCAAATCACCCTCTCCATAGATGCTTCTGAAGTTTAAAGTACATAGTGAGAAACCTAACAAGGTATCCTTCCTTTAGTGTGTAGTCCCTCAATTTTCTAGAAATGAATGTCATTACCATTTTCTTCATTTCTAGAAAATTGAGTGTCATTACCATTTTCTTAGGGAGCTGCGGTGGCTCAAGTGGTTAAGACGCTGAACTGCAGGCTGTGGAAGGTCAGTAGTTCAGCAGTTCGAGACCCGGGTGCCGCATGACGGGGTGAGCTCCTGTCTCTAGCTCCAGCTCCTGCCAACCTAGCAGTTCGAAAGCAAGAAATTGCAAGTAGATAAATAGGGACCACTTCGGTGGGAAGGTAACAGCGTTCCGTGTGCCTTGGTGTTTAGTCATGCCGGCCACATGACCACGGAAACGTCTTCGGACAGCGCTGGCTCTTCGGCTTTGAAACGGAGATGAGCACCGCAACCCTAGAGTCAGATTCGACTGGCTTTCGAGCAAGGGAACCTTTACCTTTACCTTTACCATTTTCTTTATCATATCCTCCATTATATCTAGGATAAAAAGAGGTTATCATAACCCATTAGAAAGTTGTACCTGTCTGCTGATTTAAAGGAAATGGATGTGACCAGATACCCTGGAGCATAACGCAACTTCAGTAAGCCTCTTGATGCCTCTTCATTTTGCACTAGTGAAAGGGTAGATGGCAAGCTCTTTCTACTCTTTCAAATATTAGGGAAACAAACTCCACCATGAAAACACCATGGGTGGAGATACTGAGCCCTGCAGGATCCTTAAAAGTAGGGGTGTACTATTGCCGCCGCCGCCCCTCCATCAAACTCTTGAGATTGATCTTGAGATAAAGAAGGAAATAAGGGAGGTGGCTAAAGCAGAAAATGTTGCAATACTGGGTTACTTCAGCTACCCTCACATTAACTGGGTAAATGCATGCTTGAGTTATGCTGTAGAAATGAGGTTCCTAAAAATCATAAATGATTATTCACTGGAATAGTTGATCATGGAGCCCCTAAAGTCAAAAACTGTCACATTTGACTACAACCTTGTTAAGCCTGCAGGCAGTCTTAGAACGTTTATTTATTTGATTTATACCCCACCCTCCCCGCCAAGGCAGGCTGAGGGTGGCTTAAACAAATTAATACATAAATAACAATTAAGATCCACATTAAACTATCTAAAAACAGTTCAACTATAAAACAATTCAGTATCATAAGGTGCTAGAGATAATTAATTAGTTATTTAGCAAAGGCATACTGTATGAGTGCATACAAAGGTCTAACTAAATGTTCTGCTCAATGATCTTCCTGATATAAGCAGTGGCACAGGCTGTAGATGTCAAAGCCAATGGCCAAGGCTCTATAATTAGGATTGTTGGTGGTAATAGTGGCGGCAGCTCCTTAGTTAAAGGCCTGGTGGAAGAGCTCCACCTTGCAGGCCCTGTGAAACTGTAGAAGATCCCACAGGGCCCTGATCTCTTCTGGGAGCTATTTCCACCAGTATGGACACATCACCGAGAAAGCCCTGGTCCTGGTAGTAGCCAGCCTGGCATCCTTGGGACCCGGGAGGGCCAATCGATTTTGAGACCCCAAGCATAGTGCTCTCTGGGATATATATGGGAAATGCGGTCCCTCAGGTATGTCAAACCCTGGCCATATAGGGTTTTAAAGGTAAGAACCAGCACCTTGAAATGAATTTGGTATGCTATTGGCAGCCAGTGCAATGTCTTCAGCACAGTGTCACGGCTCCTGCTGAATCCAAGCCCACGGCTCCAGCGGAGGAGCTAAGTGCTGCTGGGGATGAGCTCCTGAGGCCAGACAATTCTGCACCTGACAGCGCAGAGAGTTCGGAGGCTGCCCCAGCAACAGCTGAGGCAGATTCATGCCTAGTCAGCACTCCCCCCCGATTCGCCTTCACCGGTTTCCCACTTGCAAGAACAGCGCCGACGGGACATGGCAGCCTGAAAGCGAGAGGCACGCATGCGCCACAGATGCTCGTTCAGCCCTGAGTATTAGCAGGAGCCGGGATGTGCTTGGGGCACGCTAATTGCCGGCAGCTTAGTGAGCTATTTAGCCCTCGTCCTCACACCGGCAAGTTGTGCCAGCAACTAGTCACTTTGACAAAGCTCTGCAACTCCTCGCTTATGTTCCTGATCCCCGGTTCCTGTCTTCACATCCTTGGCTCCTTGACCTCGGCTTGTACCTCGAACCTCTGACTCCTGGACTTTTGACTCTCAGAAACTCTGGCTTACGGACAACTCTGACAGTTTGTGGTTTGGACTTGGTTTCCCTGATTGGTTTGTCTGCCTGGCTCTTGACCCTGGACTGCACCTTGACCACCCTGCTTGGCCTTGCATTTTGGACTTGGGTTCCCTGGTTGGTTTGTCTGCCTGGCTCTTGACCTCGGACTGCACTTTGACCACCCCGCTTTGCCGAACATAAGAACATAAGAACATAAGAGAAGCCAATGTTGAATCAGGCCAATGGCCCATCTAGTCCAACACTCTGTCACACAGCGGCCAAAATATACCAGGTGCCATCAGGAGGTCCAGCAGTGGGGCCAGGACACTAGAAGCCCTCCCACTGCTGCCCCCTCCAGCACCAAGAATAGAGTGCATCACCTGCCCCAGACTGAGAGTTCCCATCTATACCCTGTGGCTAATGGCCACTGATGGACTTCTGCTCCATATGTTTATCTAATTTCCTCTTGAAACTGTCCATGCTTGTAGCTGCCACCACCTCCTGTGGCAGTGAGTTCCATATGTTACTCTTTGGGTAAAGAAGTATTTCCTTTTATCTGTTCTAACCCGACTGCTCAGCAATTTCATGGAGTGCCCACGAGTTCTTGTATTGTGAGAAAGGGAGAAAAGTACTTCTTTCTCAACCTGCTCAATCCCATTCATAATCTTATAAACCTCGATCATGTCACCCCTCAGCCGTCGTTTCTCCAAGCTAAAGAGCCCCAAGCATTTTAACCTTTCTTCATAGGGAAGGTGTTCCAACCCTTTTATCATTCTAGTTGCCCTTCTCTGCACTTTTTCCAATGCTATAATATCCTTGCATTTTGGACTTGGTTTTCCCAGTCGTTTGGTTTACCTGGCTCTTGACCCCAGACTGTGCCTTGACTTACTTGCTCCTATCAAGCCCCGCACCCCGGCCTGTGACACACAGGCTGGATGTGTTCCCACATGGGCCCATCAGAAGCCTAGCCACAGTATTCTGCACTAGCTACAGCTTCCAAATTTGCGACAAGGGCACCCCATGTAGAGAGCATTACAGCATTACAGCTAGTGGAAATACTAATAAGGTTTTTGACTGGTGCCCATTTATTACATTTCTGTCATCCTGTTAAGGTATTTTTTTCTAAACAACTCTGATAACCTTTGTACAGGATCTTATACTGAGAACTATGTAAAAAGACAAGAAATAAGACAACCATTTTGTGCATTGTGCTTCTGAAGAAGTGTTTTTTTCGAAATGAAGTAACATTCCAGAATCTTCGTAAACGTTTACTGATCTACTCTGCCTTAATTTGTAAATTACAGGAGCTATGTTTACTGTTCTACTGTTCAGCCCCTCCCCTCAGCTTAAAACAGCTTCTTACTAACAACAATGGACCACTCTACAGAGACACAAACCCTGGAATCAATTCCTGCAACAGATTTAGATGATAATTTTGTTCCCCCATACGCTCAGGTAAGACTATTATGGGACCTAATAACATCAGTGACACTATCTTGGGCTCATCCACTTGCATGTCATCCAATTTGAGATATGTGCCCTGTCTACTATCTACTTTCTACAAAAGTGTTGATCCCTACTGAGAGGATCAAGGAAGACAAATCTCACAAAAGAAATCTTTCTGCTCATACTGTAGCAGATCTGAAAATTCTGTTTCATTTTTCTAAGCCAAGTATCCATTGGGAGCAACTATTTTTGTAATGGGTGCTTCCTGAAGAACCAAATGTGTTGTTCTTCTGGGGTCAGCTGAAGAACCTTCTGCTCTGTGGAATCAGGTTTGGCTCTTTGCCTTCAAGAAGAAACAAATGGGCATCAGGAGACACAGTGGCAGGCACCACATAGGGGATTCCTTTAGGACCTGCTGTAATGGACTGTCAAGGGTTAATGTCTATCAGAGTCTGAGAACCTTTGAGTAAGAGATTGTTCAAATGGAATTCTGTTGAGAGAGTCAGTTAAGGAATGACAGTTGGGAACTGACAGTTGAAGAAGAGACAGAGCACTGACTGTGAACTGGGAAGGAGGCTAAGAGAGTTAGTGGATCAAGGAGGATCCTCATTCAAGGCAAAAATGGGAAATAGCTTCTTGTAATGAGAAGTAATCCCTGCCCAGTTAAGAAGGGAAATAGCTTCTAGTAAAGAGAAATTATCCCTATACTGTCAAAAAGGGTTCTTAAAGAAAGCAGTGGTCCCTGGTTTGTGTAAAAAGAAGGAAATTGGAACTGTCTTCTAAACGTTATGTGTTGGTGAAACTTAGAATTCTATGCTTGAGTGTTTAAGCAGAAACTGAAAAGAAAGCCTCTCTCCTCAAAGTTTTAAAGACTTTGTATAACAGCAGGAACACTTACTTGTTGGCAACAAATTATCTGGTGTTTGTGTGAATACAAAGTTACCTCAGTTTTATTATCTGTTCACCTCATACATGCTACTCCTGATTCCACCTGACTTTTTCTCCTCTAAGCTAAATAAAGGATTTTGTTTATTATGAACTTTCAAAAGTTCTCCTCTAAGCTAAATAAGGGATTTTGTTTATTATGAACTTTCAAAAGCCACTCATGTGCCATTTCAAAAGCAGAATATAAGAAGGTGATTTCATCTCTTCCCTCTGTTCCCTGGGCTGGGCCAGCATCCATCCATCCATCCATCCATCCATCATCTATCTATCATCTATCTATCTATCTATCTATCTATCTATCTATCTATCTATCTATCTATCACAACTGGGTGGGATAGCCATAGACTAACAAGTAAGAAGAAAATAGATAAAGGGGCTGCTCAGCATGAAAGAAGTCAGGAAAGTCTTGCATATAAGGGAGAGAAGAGGGCAAGATCGCCATAGCTGCCAATGGAAATAGGGGGGAGATTTCTCAAGCAACTGGAAGGATGATAAGGGGGCTAAAAGAATGTTACAGCAGTAAGAGGCTGCAGTTAAAACAACAACAACAGATCAGGTTTAGTGCCAGGTTTCAGAATTAGCTACAGACTCCACAATGCCTTTTCTTTTCCTTTTTGATAACATTTTAACATTT
Source organism: Gekko gecko (assembly GCA_029375565.1). Taxonomy (NCBI): domain Eukaryota; kingdom Metazoa; phylum Chordata; class Lepidosauria; order Squamata; family Gekkonidae; genus Gekko; species Gekko gecko. Next base: position 117,485,945 of record JAPDNY010000006.1, on the reverse strand, counting down.
GCCAGCAGGGGGCAGCTTTTACCAGCAGACAGGATTACACTATTGCAGCCCGGCTTAAGTAGGGGTGGAAAGAGACTAGAAAACTCCACTACAGTCATATGCTAAACACAACAGCTTTGTGATGCATTTTTAAATCATTATTATTTAAGACCATCCAAGCTATCACAACTTAGCAAGTTCTCTAGTTCCTCAGAACTCAGTTCAACTTTGCTGAAGATCCATTTTAGTAACATCGACCATGTTTGTGCTAGAACAAAGTTTTAGATCTGAGAGCATGTACTTTTCCAGTCAACATACTGTTGAGTGGCAGAGTCATTGTCTTGTTCCAAGACTGCCGTTTTCTTCATACAAACTAATCTGGTTTAGCAGCCATTATATGCGTTTAAATATGGAGGGATATGGGAAGGAAGAGCTGTGGCAGCACAGAAATGGCATCCCAGAAATGGCAGCAGAAAAAGGTCAGAAGAGAACATATGAAATGAAGTGCTGTGATGGCCCCTTAGAAAGTGAGTGAATATGGTATGACAATAGCCTCCCATTTCTTTGGATACAATTTCAAATTAACGAGTCTTCATTTCCTGCTTTCAAGCTCTCAAGAGTATTACTGAGAGAGATCTGTAAATGGAATGCATTGGTAATTCACACAAAAACAATCACATTTCCAAGTATGGTGCTGAAGCACAGTGGGCTAGGTGGGCTTCATTTTATATTCCTGCAGCAAAAGAGGCTGCAGACTTTAAGAAAAAAATGAAAGAAAGCTTAGAATTCAGAGGACCTGGTAAACAGATTGTAATGTAATCATATGGCAATTAAAAAAAAATTCTGACAGAGTCCTCCAGGGGCAGCAGGAAATGACAGCCACAGGGGGCTGAGGCAAGACCAATATGGGGGAAACTGCTGTGTAGATGCTCCATTTTATATTAGCAGTGTAGCCATGAATAAAAGCAGCCCTTGTAGAAGTTCAGTGCATTGAACAACTGCATGAGAGCCAGTTTGGTGTAGTGGTTAAGTGTGGACTCTAATCTGGGAGAACCAGTTATGATTCCCCACTCCTCCACTTGCAGCTGCAGGATGACCTTGGGCAAGCCATAGTTCTGACAGAGCTCTTCTCTCAAGGACAGTTCTCAGAGCTGTTCTGTCAAGGGCAGTTCTCAAGAGAGCTCTCTCAGCCCCATGTACCTCACAGGGTGTCTTGTAGTGGAGAGAAGAGGGGAAAGGGATTGTAAACTGCTCTGAGACTCCTTTGGGTAATGAAGGGTGGGGTATAAATCCAATGTCTTCTCTTCTCTCTCCAGCATAGAATACTGTGATGGGAAAGGTGTCACTTGGTGCATTTCTACCTGTCTTAAAGATGCAGAGTCTACATAAAGAAAATAAAGGCAGCAAGTATAAAAGTATGTATTCCAGGAACTCTGTTGTCCTCAGCACATTCCATTTTGAAGTATACCCAGTTAACTGGACTGTTTATATAAATGTGCACAAGGTCAGGATGGGAGTGAGGTTGCCAGCTTTTTACAGGAATTCTAGTCTTAAATCCTTGTATCGGGAGCCAGAACAATTCAGAGGAATTTAATTGCAGGTTGATATAAACAGCATGATAAAAAGTAGAGACATGACCCGCCAACAAAAGTCCTCATGGTCAAAGCAATGGTATTCCCAGTAGTAATGTACGGCTGTGAGAGTTGGACTATAAGGAAGGCCAAGAGCCGAAGAATAGATTCTTTTGAACTATGATGCTGGAGAAGACTCTTGAGAGTCCCTTGGACTGCAAGGAGATCAAATCATTCCATCCTAAAAGAAATCAACCCTGACTGTTCCCTGGAAGGCCAGATCCTGAAGTTGAAGCTCAATACTTTGGCCACCAAATGAGAAGGGAGCACTCACTGGAAAAGTGATGCTGGGAAAGACTGAAGGTCAAAGAAGAAGGGGATGGCAAAGGATGAGATTGTTAGACAGTGTCATCGATGCAACAAACATGAAATTGAGCAAACTTCAGAGGATAGCGGAAGACAGGAGGGCCTGGCGTGATCTAGTCCATGGGGTTGTGAAGAGTTGGACTAGACTGTGCGATTGAACAACAAAATAGGTTTGTTAAGATCACATAAACACCATTATTTTTGTGAACAGAAAATACCCTGTATTGTTTGCTCAGCATCAAAGAAGCAAAAGGACTTAAAAGATCATTATGGATGTGGAATACCATATGGTCATTTTTTTGAGTTGCACCAGTGATAACAACCTCAGCTGTCTTGGGAATGAAAGCAGCAAAATAAATGGGCACTTAGTTACTAGCACATGGGGCCTTGTTTTCTCAATGTGCTTTTACATTTCCATTTTAATTAATACATTTCTTGAACAAGGTCTTAGGCTGACACTCCCACCCCTTGATCTAAGTACATAGAGTGCATTCACTTGTCACCAGTGTCCCAGTAGGTATGTTATGTGCTGTCAAGACACTTCCACCTTATGACAACCTTGTGAATTAATGACCCCCGAAACATCCTTGTACTAACAGTCTTGCTCACATCTTGCAGACTAAAGGCTGTGTCTTACTTTATTGAGTCAATCTATCTCATGAGACATGTACATCTCAAAGGCTGATCCAGTGCAACTTTACTGAGAATCCACTCTGAGTCCAATGGAGTCTACGTCCTAATAAGAGTGCATACAGTGGCAGCTTGCTTCCACGTGTCATCTTTTCCAGCACTGATAAAATGTATTCCTTCTAATCCAAATGCTATTAATCCCCAAAACATTTAATTTATGTACTTTTTCCTTTTGCAGCTTGAAAAAGTCTCCAATGCAGCTGTTGCATGGAATGTTCAAGTATGAGGGGTAGGGGGAGAAGAAGGAGGAGGAGGAGGAAAAGTTGGTTTTATACCCTATTTTTCACTACCTGAAGGAGTCTCAAAGTGGCTTACAATCGTCTTCCCTTGTCAATTTTACCTGTTCTTGAATTTTGAAGCAAAATTCTGCACCAGAACTGGTACGCGCACATGTCCCATCCACCCTCTTTTAAAAAAACAAATCCATCTTGGTGGAGCACAAAGCCAAAGAGGGGATGAGTTCCTGTCCAGACTGGGCAAAGGGCCTGGCATAGGGTTTCCAACAGTCGGGGGGGGGGCAGGAGTATTGTTTCTTTAATAGAAGCTTAATGCAATCTTGTTTACCTCTATGCCTTGAAAAGCTTCATCTGCCCACTTCTACACATTAAAGTTCTATTAAAGGCAGAGGACATTTTTCTCCAGGGCTGTTAATAATCTTAGGGACTATAACCAATCTCTGTAAATTGATTTTGAAATACGTATGAGACCTTCCACATTTGGTATATGGCTTTGGGGAAGGATGCTAGGGCAGGGAGCATGGCCTAAGCAGATGAGGCAGTCCAGGCCCTGGTACCAGTTTGCAAAGAGCTTCATCTTCCCAAGAGACCAGCTCAAAATGTGGCAGTGGGTTTCCCCCTTCTGCTAAAGCTATGATTCTCCCAGTCCCTAGCTGGTAATGGGGTAAAGAATTGTTCAGCACTATTTATAATGGCTCAGTATGGGATGTAATCTCCCAGGACCCTCAGAAATAGGGCTAGCTTCTCCCAGGTATGATCTTCCTGCAAGTTTCCCTTTCCCATCTCAGTTCAGAGTGGGTTTCCTGTCCCCTCACTGGCAGCTCTGCTGTACAGGGCCATGAGCTTCCACATGGTAAGAAAAAGGCAATACTTCTGTTAATGTATGGCAACTGAGTTGAAGAAGAAGAAGGAGAAGAAGAGGTAAGAGGAGGAGGAGATTGGATGTATATCCTGTCTTTCACTCGAAGTCTCAGAGCAGCTTACAAATTCTTTTCCCTTCCCCTCCCCACAACAGACACCCTGTGAGGTAGGTGTGGCTGAGAGAGCTCTTTTCAGAACTGTCCTTGAGAGAACAACTCTGAAATAAGTTGTGACTGACCCAAGGTCACACCAGCGGCTGCAAGTGGAGGAATGGAGAATCAAACCTGGTTCACCCAGATTAGAGTCCACACACTTAACCACTACACCAGAGAGAGAGAAGGCATATCCTCCCAGGAGTAGGAAAACAGGCCAGGATGTATTATATTTGCATCTGTGGAGATTTTTAAGGCTTTTCCATGGGTTTATGAGTTTTGTTGGTTTGTAGACATTTCATTGTAGACATTTTTGCATGTGTGTGTTGGGTTGTCTTGGCCCCACTGGTGGACCTCCTGATGGCACTTGGCATTTTTGGCCACTGTGTGACAGAGTGTTGGACTGGATGGGCCATTGGCCTGATCCAACATTGGCTTCTCTTATGTTCTTATGTTAATTGCCTTTAAAAGGCCTAGTACTGGTATAGCATGGTCAAAAGCAACAGCAGCATAGTTGTTGCTACTGCTGCTGTTCTTAATGACAGGAAGCTCCTTAAGTATTACTTGGAGGAGACCACGATACTTCTGCATTTGACCACTGACAAAAGTCAGAACTGTTGTGTCAGTCTAAACAGCCCTGCTCTGAAGCAAATAAGGCTCAGGAGAAAATAGCTTTCCATCAACATTAGACTTCAGGTTAGTGGAGAAGTTGTTAGGAAGTCAGAAGCTGCAGAGAACCTAACAGAGCAGGAGCCTGAGCGGAAATTGCCAAATGAAACCAGCTAAACAGTGGAGAGGGATGTTTTAGATTTGCAGCCAGAAATGTCTACAGTAGTTGCCAACAGGCCTGTGGGGGGTGGAATCCTTTAATGGAGGTTTAATGTGTGGGGGTGGGCAGCTGAAGCTTTTTGTGGCATGGAGTATCTGTTAAAGGGACTTTTTTTCCTCCAGATGGCTGGCAACTGTAGAAAGATCCAAGAAATAGGAACAAAGAGCATCTGGGCAAGTGGTTTCAGCTTTTCCCAGGCCTATAAAAACAGCCATCAACAAAATGAAAGCCCAACCAAAAATGTAGCTTATCTTCAGGATGATGGGATCTCCATCAGCATGTTTGTTTGTGCCACAAGATAACTTATAGTATGCATTCCTTTGACAGTCACAGCAGCCAACACAAACAGAAGTGATGCTATGGCATCAGATAAGTGGATGAATAAACAGCAGCTCCTAAAGCAACTCTGCTGGGTGAATCAGGGCCAAAGAATCTACTTTGGGTTAGGTGATCTATTCCATTAGTTCCAGTGTTGTCTTCTGCTTTCATTCCTTGTGTGATACATGAACACATGAAGCTGCCTTATACTGAATCAGACCATTGGTCCATCAGAGTCAATATTGTCTACTCGGACTGGTAGCAGCTTTCCACAGTATCAGGTAGAAGTCTTTCATATTACCTGCTGTGCAATCCTTTTAACTGGAGATGCCAGGGATTGAACCTGAGACCTTCTGCATGCCAAGCTGATGCTCTACTGCTGAGCCACAGTCCAGATAGGCACTGGGGCCCTGTTTAGTACTAGTGTGATAGGGCACAGGTGCCTAGTTCAGAAGGAATGATCTTATCGTGCTGGAAGATGGCAAGACCTGAGTCTGAATACTATACTGGGCCTTACTGAGTACCAGAAACATATCTCATATTTTAAGACTTGAGAAGCACTCAGTTGCAGATCAGTTTGAACGGTCCATCTGCCTGCACCACTATTATCATGACTTGAGACTATGATGGGGCAACAGGAGTGAAATTCCTAGTTGGAGATCTGTTGGTACAAAGTCTCATGAGAAGGTTTCTGCAAGCCGTCCTGTTTGACTTTGTGACACTACAGACTTAGCAATGAGTACATTATCTGAATGTCTGTAATCAGTGCAAATCAAAAAATTGACAGAGAACATATTGTAAATATGTACCATGACATTTTGAGAGATAAGGAACAATACCAAGTAGCTGGAGAAAAATGCCAATTTAATAAAAGTTTAATGGGCTATTATTTGCCAAATGATGTCATTTATCTCCATGCCATGAAAACCTTCAGCTTCTAATGTCCGCACATTAAGCCTGTGGTAAAGAGAAGGACATTTTTCACCTGGCTAGTTGGCAGTTCTAATAAGGGACCATAATTAGCCTCCATGAACTGAAACATGAACAAAATGTTCCACATTTGGCATACCGCTTTGGAGACTGATGCTCAAAAGTTGTGTGGTAAAATTTCCAGAAATGTTAAGGCAATGAAGGGAGACGCCAATTTCCCCATCTTCAGACACAACTGCATTCCAGAGCTGCTCCCATTCATTTCAATGGGGTTTTAAATAATTTCCTAGACTGTGTCCCAAATTTGCAATTTCTGCGGCAATCAAAAGCTGGATAGCATGACGCAAAGAGGAGAACCCAGAGACATAAACCTGTCCTTCTTTCATGGATCTGCGCGTGCACTTGAAAACTCTACCAAACCGTTTTCTCGGAGCAGACAGGCGATTTCCTTCTGAGCAACAATTTTGCACCGCAAATGGGATTGCGGCATTGCTCCGTACCCGCAATGCAGTATCAAAGTAAAGCTTCATCGCCGCGGGGCTTAGGGGGGGGTCAAAGCGGCTTATGGAGACCAGGAAGCTCGTCCACAGTCCAGAAAGCAGCCAGAGCACCAGCAGCTGGCTCTTTAAAGCGAGGGTTCAGAGCGGTCATGCGCAAGGTCGCCAGAAGATGGCGCGTCCCTTTTCATCCCGTCTCCTCTCTATTGTCTCGCTCAGTTGTATCGTCTCTCTCTCTCTCAGTCTAGTTCGTTTTGTTGTGTCGGAAATTTGCAGCTCGGCGGCTTCATTCTTCAGTAACCTTCCAAGAGACTCTCGTTGCTGTATCTGCTGCTTGGATTTTTAATGCCAGATGCAACAGGATTAGCAGATCACTCCGAGGCGCTATCGCTATCCTGGAATTATCGCGGGGGAGAGGGGTGGGCAAGCAGGCATTGTGAAAGAGAGAGGTGGAGGCAAAATAATCTCGCTCGAAAACTGCTGCAGCAGAGCAGGAAATTGCTGTGCAAACAACACCAGGTAAGAATTGGGAGTATCGGTTTGGCGGGGCCGTTGTGTGGCTATGTGATATATTACCTAGCCAAGCATTTGAGACCGCCACTTTAGACCCGGGAGAAATCCACGAATCTCTCCTTTTAAATTCTCTAGTGGAAGGAAGGGGGTGGGGTGGGAGCTCTTCCACTGCAGTCCCAGCCTTGGATACAGCACAGCCGCTCGAGCCTTGGAAAGAGAACAAGCAGGTTGCAGGCATGGAGGCTGCTCCCAGCCCTAGCTTGTGGAGGAATGTTTTAAAACGGGATCCAGTTCTGGTCAGTCGAAGTAATCTCCCTTCCTTGCTTGCAGCGACATCGTTTCTTTTGGAAGCTAAAGCAGGTTTTACTTTAATCGTTCCCTTGGGAATGAGTTTTATGTATGTGTGTGAGTGAGCTTTTTACAACGTGTCCTGGGAGGTAAGAGATCTCCTTGGAAACATTTGTTTTGCATTCCACCTCTTTTCAAGGCGACGGTCTCTTGGCACAGGCGGGGGTGGGGAACAAGTGGGGAGACAGGGCCACCAAAAAAAAAAAAAAAAGAGGAGCGAGAATCCAGGACCTCAGACACGGACAGCAGTCTCTTTCTGCTCGGCTCTCTCAAACTGGCAGGCTTTCGAATAGATTTGGCCAGCACTTTATCCAAAGGTTTACAGTGGAATCCGAGACAAAGTTACACCCTTGGAAGGTTAGTACCGCTCCCCTCCCCCTTTGAGGAACCAGATACATCTTCGAGGAATGGCTGGGAATTCCCTGCACTTTTACGAGAACGTTTGGCCTCTATTCTCGAAGGTGCGTCCGTATATTTTATTGTAAGGACGCTTGGTTTGTCTGACAGCAAAATAAACTCTGGTTATGCTTGAGTGTGTCTTCTGCCAGGAATGCCAGTATTGTTACTATCCTTATTTCTTGTCTATTTGCACCCCCTCCACAGCATGTATATACCTCTTTTTAAAAAGAGCTCAGCTCTTGCATTTGGGAAAACATAAGGAGCTTATAGTTTCTCTGTGTAGTCTGATTTATATGTAATTTATAGGGCTCTTACCATAATCCCAGTTAAAATGATGAGCAAGAGGGCAAAATCTCTAATTAGAGGGGCATTCCTGTTTTTCTCTTTTGGAGGAAGTGTGGGGGAGGGCTTAACCTACTAAGGAAAGAGAGGAGTGATGCTTTTTTGGACTGAGCATAGAGTAGTTTGACATTCATTTCCTTGATGCCATTCACCCTAGCCTTGTTTTTTCCCAGCACTGTATATGCTTTTTAAAAAGTGCAAATTATAAAATCAGACTTGAAGAACTGACTGTTCCTTTAAAGGAGGAGATGTGGGGAAAGGCTGAGCTTTGTGCAGTCTTAACTGTACACATCAAACTGTTTGGCTGTAAGTTAAGCAAAACTAAGCAGAACGTCAGTGATATCTTAAAGACTTAACATTAATTCCATTCGAGCTCCCTTTTTTGGATAATTTAACTTCAGCAGTCTGCAGCAGTCTTCTATGATGCCACTTTCCACACTGCTCTAAACTTGTACTGAGTTGAAGCAGTGTCTGCAAATGCCTTTCTTAGACTCCTCTTCCTTACAGCAGTTGTAGACTGTGATCTGGTTCCAGCAGACCAAACAAATTCCTGCGTGCCTGTTCCTTTGATACCAGCTTTAAAACCAATTATTTGGTATACTATGATTGTGTTATATAATAAAATGCACTGCTGATTTATTCGTTGGGCCTCACAGTTGCATGCATGCTTTAGTCTAAGGATATACAAATAATCGCACCAAACATAAGAAGTCTGTCTTTGATAGAGATATTCGATTTTCCCCATGGAAAATGCACAAGCATTGGGTTTTCCCCATGCACAAGCACCCCTTCCCCATTTTTAATACAAACTGGGGTAGGTTCATCTGCATTGAAATTTGATTGGCAAGGGAGGGTCTTTAACCCAGCTAGCAAAACATGCAGGTCAGGGCTCATAAGCTGTACCATCATGGATATAGACAAAGTGACATACATGCTAATGGCCAGCCTGTGTATGATCACAGGAGGAAGATATGACCAGTTCACTCCCACCTGAAAATTCCATGCCTTGGAGGCTGTTGGGCTGGAGCTGCAGTGCATTCCAGGGTCAGGAGCGCAATCAGTAACTGCTTCTTGCCTTATTTTGAATGTTGGTGTAAATACCATGGAGGGGGGTATACTGGCAGGAACAAAGATTTTAAATTAAATTAATTGTACTGGAGGGACTCACTCATTCTTTATGCATGAAGATCTTCAGGGAGCAAATGTATTGGTGAATGAGGCTAGTGAAGGAGGACCACAGGTGTTCGCTTGGAAGGGCTGCCACAGAAGAACTTCCTTAAACGTTGCCTGTGAATACCATAGGTTTTCTCCCTGAGAAGAGCTTCTGGAAGTTGTACAGTACTTTGTTTGATTTTGTGTATTTCTTCATGGGGTACCTGTGAATGGAAGTATGGCTCCTAGCTTGGCATCAGGAAAATAAATAGATAAATTAATAACATTAATTGCCTAAGGAATGTACCTGTAGAAGTTTGTGAGAAAACAAAACAAATAAATGCATAGTTTCAGAGGGTAGCCGTGTTAGTCAGCGTATCTGACAAAGAGGGTTTTGACTTTCAAAAGCTTATACCCTTAAAAAATCTTGTTGGTCTCTTAGGTTTCATGGGACTCCAATCAAACAAATAATATTTCTAGGGTAAGTTAATACTCCTCCCCAGTTGCTCCCAAATAAATCTGACACTGATAACTGAGTAAATCCTGGACATTTTCCACATCTGATGTTTTGTTCCACCTTGCTGTGGAGCTGTTTTTAGGCGCATCTGCATAATATTAGCCACTATTCATCCTCCTCCTGTGTGGACCCTCTCCCTCCATTCTGTGATCTTTTCCAAACCTGGTCTGGTACAATCTTTTAGGAAAAATTATTATCAGAGCCCATTTGGATAGGAAGGTCTCGGATACATTAGCACCGTTTTTCTTGTCCCAGCCATCATGGCCATCACACCCCCCCCCAAAAAAAACAACCTCAAAACCCAGAGGGGATTTTATTTAAAAAAAAATCAGAAACCATCTATTGCAACAATGAACTAGTCCCCAGCTTTAATTTTTGCAAAAAGTAATTCTCTAACCCTTTTTGTTGTGGAGTTTTAAGGGGAAAGGTACAGTCTGCACTTTCTCCCTGTAACTCCTCAATGAAAAGGGACATATACTAACTTTTAACAAAAGCTGGGGATGATACATTGTTGCAATAGATAGTTTTAGAAGATCTGTGGTGGAGGGGAAGGAAATTATGGCTGTGGGGGGCTGATTAAAGTTACAGGAAAAACTGCTGTGTGGATACTAGGAGGAGGAGGAGATTGGATTTATACCCCACCCTTCACTCAGGGTCTCAGAGTGGCTTACAAACTCCTTCCCCTCCCCACAACAGACACCCTATGAGATAGGTGGGGCTGAGAGAGCTCTTTTGAGAGCTGCTCTTTCAAGAACAGCTCTGACAGAACTGTGGCTTGCCCAAGGTCATCCAGCAGCTGCAAGTGGAAGTATGGAGAATGAAACCCGATTGTCCCAGATTAGAGTCTACACACTTAACCACTACACCAAACTGGCTCTCTGTGTTACCAATGTGACTGCAGAGGCATTTGCAGGAGCTATACAAGGATCAAGAAAATCCCTGTATAGAAGCAGCATTGAAGACATTGCCTGAGCTGTGTTAGGCTTGTGAAGATAACGAGTCATTCTCTTCTGTAATGAGGTAGAGGGAAGCAAAGGTGTGCCAAAGAAGGCTTTATTTCTCAAGTGAGAGCACCATCTCTCCAACACCCCCGTTGATGTGCCTTGAACAAAATAGTCTTTCTCTGTGGTCTAGAATCAGTATGGTTATGGCTAAACTAAGGCCTGTGCTTGCAAGACACCGCAGTGTGACACTCTTAAGATAGACTTTGGCTCTCCAGCCTTCTGATTTCAGGATGCTGTGTGGGAAGGTCTGTCTGCAAGGTGACAGTCTTCCCAGCTGTGTTTTCATCTGCTGCTTCCTGTCCTGTCCTTTTGATTCTTCCTTGCTGCCTGCTCAGCATGATGGGTTCAGGTGAACAATGGAAGCATGTAGCTGTAGATGGTGGCAGATTGGAGTGCTGATTTCCCTAAAACAGGTTAAGTTAAGGGAAGTTGAATGTTCCAAGTGTAAATCTTCTCACCATGGATTTGGAACAGACTCACATAAAGGGGAGTTTATTTTCTCCATCTGTGTGCAACCAAATGAAGAAGCTTTAGTGCAAACCAGCTGCTTACACATACAGCCACAACCATTTGCAGCTGCCTTCTTTTTAAGTAGCTAAGGTCCCCTAAGTGTCCCTGGGTAAATGGATAAAACAAGGATGGAGGAAATAAATGCTGCATGTTGGTATGAACCACCAGCTCTAAAATGCTACTCTGCAGGGACTGCAATTGGGAAAAGGGAAGTAATTTTTTCCAGAATTTTGCTGCAGGCTGGAAATCAATCTGGCAAGTGTGGTGGAGAGTAATCAGAAGACTGCTAGTTCTTAGTCACAAACTGAAGACTGAAAGGCAACAACAGTGCCATCCTAAGCAGAGTTACACCCTTCTCAAACCATTAAAGTCAGTGGCCTTGGAAGGGTTTAACTCTGCTTAAGATGGCACTGTAATACAACTGTGGATAGAAGAAGAGGTTTTGAAGCCATGGAGATTTTTTTCTTCCTTCTGGTTTTTTTTTTTTGCCTGAGAAGCAGGGAAAAATAAGTTGATTAAAAAAAACAACAACAACACAATAATTTTGTAGGAAGGAAAAGAAAGTGAGCAGAAAGAATCTCATATCGTCCGAACAGGACCATCAGCATATGTGGTTAGCAAATTGCACATAGTACTGACAGAGTGACTTGACCTGGGTGGCACCAGCTAGCCTGATCTGGTCAGATCTCAGAAGCTCAGCTGGGTTGGACCTGGTTAGTACTTGGATGAGAGACCATCAAGATCTACAGCATTAGATAACTACTGTGAATATAGTAGACATATACAAATATTCTCAAAGATATATTTGTTTCAAGATCTTCACCTGACACTTTCCGAGTGAGTAAAACCTTTAACCATTCCAGACTACATGTTCTTTCCCCACTGTTTCCCAAATCATCCAGTTATTCATTGGAACAATTGAGGGAGGGGGGGTCTCCTGTTGTTATCCCCAAATATTCCATGCCTCACTATCTCCAGATGGGAGTCATACCATGAAAGTCACCTGCTTCCTTTGCAAACAGAAGTGATTCTTTGTTCTTCAGTAACTTAACAGAGAAGTCCTTCATCTTTTCAATGTTAGGACGTACTACTAGGGTGACACTGTACTAATGCAATTAAACCTGCCCCTTTTGATTACATTAATACATAATATTATAACACATTTTATATTTGTGTATATGCAAATATACCTGCTCATTTGTCTCCTGGCAGAACCAGACTTTCAGGATTTCTCAGCTTGTGCTTAGTTTAGCTGGAAAAACAGTCTGATCTTCAGTACTTAGTTCTTAAGGCAAAATGAGGATTTGTCTTGCACCACCCCACCCCAACTGAATGTAAACTCCTTTGAGAATTGACATCCTGACCATGGAGGTACAGGTGTATGTCTGCAGTATAAATTTGTCATGCACTGCTAGGCTGTTCTGCAGAACTGAAACTTCTCTGTCACAAATGAAAGGATATGCAGCGTGCTGTTCTGTTTGGTGAGACTTGAGGGTGTTCTACATCACTTAACCCAGAAGGAGTGAGACTGCTGCACAAGGCAGTGAAACTTGCTTATTCAGGTGCCACTGACAGTCTGTCAGATCTCAGTCTTATAAGGCTGAATGCTGGTGCACAGAGCAAGCATGCTTCAGTGCAAATAGAAGCACAGCATACGAGAATTCTGCACTAAATGCTAAACATATGTGGAACCCTTTATAAGTAGCAGCTTCATATTTTTTTGCAAGTTGAAAGGGTGTGATGCAAGGGAGAAGAAAAGGTCTTACAGGGACCTTTATATTAATGAAATAGTCAGCTTATCCAAGTTTGGGTTGCCAACCTCCAGGTGTGGCCTGGAGATCTTCTGGTATTACAGCTGGTCACCAGACTACAGAGATCAATTCCCCTGAATAAAATGGCTGCATTGGAGAGTGGCCTCTACAGCATCTCATCCCTACTGAGCCCCCTCCCTTCCCAGAATGCCATGCTTCTCCCCTATATCTCCAAGGATGTCCTAACCTAGAGCTGACAAGCCTAACAAGCCTTAGTCCAATAGTCTAGTGCAGCATAACCCTCATGGTTGTACACAAACAAGATCTGTGCCACTCCTTCCTGCCTCCCCATTACTCTCTTTCCTGATTTTAGTGTTTTTACGCTCATGTCTCCTAATAATTTGTTAATTCCCATTCCCCCTTACCATACTTAATGTGCTGTGGGCTGTGGTGCTGCCATGCTGCAGTGGGGCCAAGACCAGCTAGTGAGTCAAGTGGAAAGACAGCCGGTGAGAAAAATAAGAATATAAGAGAAGCCAATGTTGGATCAGGTCAATGGCCCATCCAGTCCAGCACTCTGTCACACAGTTGCCAAAAATACTAGGTGCCATCAGGAGGTCCAGCAGTGGGGCCAGGACAGTAGAAGCCCTCCTACTGTTGCCCCCCCTAAGCACCAAGAAGACAGAGCATCACTTACCCCAGACTGAGAGTTTCTAGCTATACCCTGTAGCTAATAGCAACTGATGGACATCTCTTCTTTATGTTTATCCAATCCCTTCTTGAAGCCGTCCTTGCTTGTAGCCGCCGCCATCTCCTGTGGCAGTGAATTCCATGAGTCAAGCTCTCTTTGGGTGAAGAAGTACTTTCTTTTATCTGTTCTAACCTGACTCCTCAGCACTTTCGCTGAGTGCCCATGAGTTCTTGTATTGTGAGAAAGAGAGAAAAGTACTTCTTTCTCTGCCTGCTCTATTCCATGCATTAACTTGTAAACCTCTGTCATGTCACTCTTCAGTCATAATTTCTCCAAGTGCTTTAACCTTTCTTCATAGGGAAAGTGTTCCAGCACTTTTATCATTTTAGTTGTACTTTTCTGCACTTTGTCCAATGCTACAATATCCTTTCTGAGGTGTGGTGAGCAGAATTGTACACAGTATTCCAAATGAGGTCCCACCATCGATTTATACAGAGGCATTATGATACTGGCTGATTTGTTTTCAATTCCCGTCCTAATAATCCCCAGCATAGTGTTGGCCTTTTTTTACTGCAGTCACACATTGTCTCAACATTTTCAGTGAGCTATCTGCTATGACTCCAAGATCTCTCTCTTGGTTAGTCTCTGACAATTTGGACACCATCAACATGCATTTATAGTTAGGATTTTTGGCCCCACTGTGCATCACTTTGCCCTTGGCCACATTGAACCCCATTTGCCACGTTGACGCCCACTCACCCATCCTTGACAGATCCCTTTCGTGAAAACCAGGGAAGATTGTGAGGCACTCATAATCTTCCCTGGTTTTCACCACCCTGAACAATTTCGTGTCATCTGCAGATTTAGCCACTTGGCTGCTTACTCCCAACCAATGTTCCCGCTAAGCTGTTGAGACCTGTGAGCAAAAATTCTACTTCGTGAGCTACAGGCATTAAAGCTGTGAGTGAGAGATTTGGCTGCTGCATAAATCAGTTTCCTCTGGAGCCATCCTTCCTGAGCTGAGACAAAAATGTATGAGCCGGAGGCTAAAAAACTGTGAGCTAGCTCATGCTAACTCAGCTTAGAGGGAACACTGCCCCCAACTCCAAATCATTAATGAACAAGTTAAAAATCATTGGACCCAGTACTGATCCCTGCAGTACCCCACTGTTTACTACCCTTCATTGAGAAAATTGCCCATTTATACTCACTCTCTGTTTCCTATTAATTAGCCAGTTGTTGATCCACAAGAGGACTTGTCCTTTCATCCCATGACTATTCAGCTTACTTAGTAGCCTTTGATGAGGAACTTTATCAAAAGCTTTCTGGAAGTCAAGGTAAACAACATCTGTTGGGTCTCCCTTGTTCACATATTTGTTCACCCCCTCAAAGAACACTAACAGGTTAGTGAGACAAGGTCTTCCCTTACAGAACCCATGCTGAGTCTGCCTCAATAGTTTTTGTTCATCAATGTGCCTACTAATTCTCTCCTTAATATCAGTTTCTACCAACCTACCCAGTATTGACATCAGACTGACTGGCCTGTAAGTTCCCAGATCTCCTCTGGAACCCTTTTTAAAAATTGGAGTGACATTAGCTACCTTCAAGTCCTCAGGAATGGAGGCAGATTTTAATGACAGATTACATACTTTTGTCAGGAGATCCACAAGTTCACATTTGAATTCTTTTAGAACTCTTGGATGTAGCCATCTATTTTTAAGTTGTCTATCAGTTGTAGGACCTCCTCTCTCATCACCTCAATCTGACTCAGGTCTTTCAACACCCTTCCCGATATCAGTGGTTCTGGAGTAGGTAAGCACTTCTCATCTTCCACAGTGAAGACAGGCAAAAAATGCATTCAGCTTTTCAGCCATTTCCCTATCATTCTTCACTACTCCTTTTACCCCTTGGTCATCCAAGGGCCCCACTGCCTCCCAGGCTGGTTTCCTGCTTCTAATGTATTTGAAGAAAGTCTTATTGTTGGTCTTTATGTTTTTTGCAATATACTTCTCATATTCCCTTTTTGCCTGCCTGACCACAGACTTGCATTTTATTTGCCACAGCCTGTGTCCTCTTTTATCAACCTCACTGAGACTAGCTTTCCACTGCTTAAAGGAATCCTTCTTAGCTTTTACAGCTTTGATTACTTTGTTTGTTAACTATACAGGCCTTTTTCTGTACTTATTTGTGCCTTTCCTAACCTGTGGTATATATTTTTTCTGAGCTTCTAGGATTGTGAATAGTCTCCAAGCTTCCCCAGTGGTTCTGACCCTTTCTACTTTTCCTTTCAGTTTCCTCCTCACATGTCCCCTCATTTCAGAGAAGTTACCCCTTTTAAAGTTAAAAGTGGTTGTGTCATTGTTTTTGGACAACTCCCTATTTATACAAATGTTGAATTCAATAACATTAGGGTCACTGTTCCCAAGCGGGGCAATCACTTTTACATCTCTCACCAGGTCTTGGGTGTTACTTAGGACCAAATCCAGGATCGCCTCTCCCCTAGTAGGTTCTGTGACAATCTGTTCCCTAGCACAGTCATTGAGAGTGTCTAGAAACTCAATCTCTTTATCCTGACTTGAACATATATTGACCCTATCAATGTGTGGGTAGTTAAACCACCTATTATGACACAGATATTTTGTCTAGCCGCTATCTTTAATTCATTCATCATTTTATAATCCTCCTCTATCTTTTGATCTGGCAATAAACTCCCAGTGTTAAGCTTCCTTTTGGGCCCACTATTTTGACCCATAGCATTTCCAGAAGCGAATCCATTTCTCTTACCTTCTCAGTCTTACTAGACTGTATACCCTCTCTGACACACAGAGCCACCCCACCTCAAAACCCTTCTCCCCTCTCCTTCCGATATAATTTATAACCAGGAATCACAGTATCCCACTGATTTTCCTCATCCCACCAAGTTTCTGAAATACCCACAATGTGTATCTCCCCCCCTCAACACCAATTATTCCAACTCTCCAATTTTATCTTGGACACTTCTAGCATTTGTATATAAACATATATAATTTCCCAGGCATATTAGGCCTGCAGCCTTCCTCCTGCTGCCTCGAGATCTTGCCAGGCAGTCCGTATCATTAGCCACAGTCTCTGCAGACAAATCTAATCCATTTCTTTGTAGATAAGTAACAGCTACTCCTTCATCTCTTTGAGATGAGCCATCCCGAACCATAGACTTTTCATCTCCTGTTGGCTTTCCCCCAATATTCAGTTTAAAAACTGCTCTGCCACCTTTTTGATTTTAAGCGGCAGCAGCTGGGTAGCTTCTTGGGACAAGTGGAAACTGTCTCTTTTGTACAGCTCCCCAGGATCTCAGTCACAGCTAGTGCGTGAGGCTTTGAATGTAGCAAAATGTTGATCTCGGGTGCCTGACATCTAAATTCTTCAAGAATTTTGCAAACTACATTTCTGAGGCAAGGTAAGCATACTTTTTCCTTCCTGCTGGCTCCTCTGCTGCTGCCACCTCCCAAAGCACAGCAAGTATAGTAGATGAGAAAGAAAGAGGAGAATCCTTCTCTCTGTCTCCTTGAAACTGCCATATTGTACGGAAGTGAATGAATTAATTTGTTGTTTTCCTCATTTGTTTTCATGAGCCAAATGAATAACTACACATATCCATATATATTCATTTGGGAACCAGTTCATGTCCTTACTGTACACTGGATCCCTGCAAGAAGGTAAAATATCAGGCACTCTATAGAATTTCCTATTGAACAGATGGCATGGATCTCATGCTCGAGTATTGCTGTGGTATAAACCTAATTCATGTTATTAAATATGTTTTATCTACTTTCAATTTGCTGATATGACTTCAGCTTTAGTCATGAAGGAGACACAAGAGTGAAATATCTGTATTTAAATCTCATCTAAGCAGTTGTCTGATATGGAGATACCATCTGTCTGAGATTCTTCCTCCTCTAATGTTAGATATTTCAGATGCAGCTCAAAGGCTGCAGTCCTTTGGCTTGCATTTCTCATCCAGGCAGCTGGCATTCAGTATTCCTGCAGCATGCAGGCTCTCCTGGAAGCCAGTTGCCCGCACAGCAAATTCCCCTGGCCTGATTATCAGTCACCTACACAGCCTCTGGCAGTTTTTCTGGTGAATGTGAGAATAAATTTGACATGTTCTACATAACTTCCAGACGACCCATCATGTACTGTGTGGCAACAAAAAGGCAAATAGTGTCAGAATGCTGCAGAGATTCACTAACTTTTTGTAGCAGGAGCATTGGTAGACATCCCTGTCCTGCCTGGTTTTATGCAGGGTTTGCAAGCAAGATTTCATCGTAGCATTAGCAACAAGAGCAGTGAACAGACCACTTCCAAGGGGCCCGTTGGCTTGTATGGCTTGTTGCAAGGCTTTAGGAAACTGCACAAGGTTTCCCACTTGTATGTGTGTGTGGGGGGGGGGGAGCACATCACATTGTATGCCATAAAATCTAGCTCTAGATACTTTAATTTTTGGAACTCGGCATATACTAAATCATTACATGTGATACCACAGTAAGACACTGGCACACCATCCTTTTCTATAGGTTGCTGATGCTCACAACTTTCATAGGGCTGGCCGAGGGAACCGGCATTTTGCACTTTCCTAGTGCTCATTCCAGCTACTCTTTTCAAACTGTCAGAATGTTCATTCTGTGAGAAGGGGTGGAGGGCACAGCATAACACAGCCTGAAACCATATGATGCTTTAGTCCTCTTCTTTTCTTAAAAGTGTAGCTTTTAAGCATACAGAAGTGGGTGGCAAACCAACCATAGAAAGGGAACACACCCCATATTAGATGTAAAACCACCTCTCTGCCACCTAGTATGTTAAGCCCATGGCTGTATGGCTAACAGTCTGTTCCCACAGGGTTTGTTTTCTAATCACTATTACATGTGTAGGAAGTGTGTTTAAGTGTCCATGGGCAAATCAGAATATTGAGTCTCCATTCATACCAATCTGGGACCTGTGGACTGCAGCCTGCTTGCCTTCCCCAGGATTTAGATGAAGAAAGGTTTTATGGGATGAACAGCCAAGAACTTTAGGAGTCACGTGAATACCAGAAGGAAGGGAGGGTAGCCAACAGCCTGGGTAGAAAATGTCCTGCCCCTATAATAGAGGCTTACTGGGCTGTTGGTTACAAGGTGATATTCTATACCTGCATACCAATGAACACTGCAGCTGGTTTATTAAAGAAGCAGAACATATTTTTTCTCCAGGCTATTGGCAATTCTAATCACTAATGATGCAAATCAGGAATATTAATTATGCCTTTTTCTCTAAATCAGTTTTTTTTGTTTTGGTGTTGGCCCATACCATGAAAGTTGGAGAGAGAGCAGTGCCAAGAAATCTGATGGTTTGCTCAGACCCAAAAGACTGGTCTCTCTCATCTGTTCTGCCTGTCTTTGTCCTTTGAGTATGGCAGCACAGCAGAGCAAGTTAGGAGAGAGAGGGAAGGCTGCTGTGTTCGTAGTGTCCTTGCTTCTGAGGCTTGAGCTCTGTCTGGCTCTTCAGTAACCCACACATAGATATTCTGAGGGAGCTCCTTGTTTTCTTTCCCACAATTGAATCCTTGGCAGCCATGTTCTAAAAACAAACTGCCATCCATAGCTTGCAAAGCTTAACCTGGCTTAGAAGGAAATGTGGTGGTTTCTTAACTGGCAAAAGTAGTATTTAAACTGCAATCCATCCTATTTAGGAATAAATCACACAGAGTTCAGTGGAGCTTCACAATAATTAAAGAACAGTCACATTAATATAAACTTTTGAATGAGCCATAGTTCTCTTTTTCAGTATCCATTCACTACCCCCACAGTAACTGTGATTGGATCAATTAAAGAAAAAAATGAAGAACAAGCTGTAGGACCTTTGGATTGCTGTATTCCCAGTTGCAATTGCCAGCCTCTGGGCTGCTACTAGCTCTTGTGCTTGTCTTTTTTGCCCGCTGAGGCTTGTTGGCGTGGTGGAATTATTTCTACTGTATTGGTAAAGTGATGTAGGAGGGAGAGAAACTCCTCCTCCTCTCTGCTACTGCTTGTTAACAGTAAGAGAGACATTAGGACTGGAGATAGGATTGCTGATCTCAAGGCAATACCTTCAGAAAATTCACCTGTCTCTCTCTGCATACCTTAAACATCATCATGTTACATGTTAACTTGCTGTTAAGTCCCTGTCTATAAGTTTGAACCTCACCTACCATTCCAATGTATTTGAAAAAGTGTGCCTTGCACACAATAGCTCATACTTGAATAAGCTTGCTGGACTCTAAATTTGTTCTACTACTTCAGACCAACATGGCTGACCACCGGGATCCCTCTACAGTTAAGTGATCTGAGATAGCAGGTACCAGAACAGACTTCTGTCTCTGGTGAGAGCCTGGAAATCCATGGCTAGATGGAATGATAGCCTGACTTAGTACAGCTGGGGAAGCCCAAGCCTGTTTGGGCTTCCTCAAGACAAGAAGCTGATCCTTGGTTTTCCCCCTGGTGCTTCAGAAGAGTTCAGGGAGTCCCCATTAGGAAGCAGCTGCCTCCTTCACAGGACAGTTTTTGGTCTGGAAGCTCTCAATATTTTGCATCTGGATGTTTCCCATGGCAGTTGTTTTGTGGTTGGCCCCACCATAGTGCAGACAATAGACCACATTTTTGTCCTGAAATGCTTGCCTTTACTATAAAATATGGCATCTCCATGCCTCATTTCAAGTTGCTACCCAGACAGAAGTATTTTGTCTTTTTGGCCAGTCATTACAACTGGAGGGTCCAATAAAAAATAAAATCTTGCTATGTTATCTCTGTATTTATTGAGATATGTGTGCTATCATTGCTCATGCCCAGAGCATTCCCTTCTCACAATATGAATTCCTATCAGTGCTGGTGTTGATGATAGCACACAGTGACCAACTTTGGTTCATTCAGAAGTAATTTCCACCAGGTAGGTTCTTTTGGTGAATAACTCTCCCAATTAAAGATTTTGAATACATGTTCCTCTGATTAGCATGTATACTAGTGCTCTGGTTTGGTTGCAATTGCATCCATAGACATTAACACCCTATTTCAAAACAAAATGATTGTCTTTCTCTCCCCCATCTGTTGATGATGAACTGTGGGCCCTGGTATTAATATCTTGGACTTCTCTTTCCTGCCTCACACTTGACAGTTTCATAGGCGTAGGTGTAGTATCATTTTGACCAACGTACTGATAAGATGCTGGTAAATTTTCAAGCATGTTGACATTTGAAATTGCTTCTGGTTTCAATTGACTATTCAAATTTTGACATCAGGCTAAAAAACTGCTTTTCAGCACCTGACACATCACTTAACATTTATTTTCCACGTTCGGTCTCAGATGTCGCTCACAGCAGAGCAATGTGATAAATGTCAACACAGCTGTCTTTAAAATGGCTACAGTGTGTATCTTTAAAATGGCTACAGTGTGTGTGCCTTACAGGTAACAACAAGCTCAGAGGTACTTGCCCCTTGCCTTTCATTATGAGAAGACATTGAAGTATAAAGGAACTGAATCCCTTCCCGCATGATGTTTCCCTCCATAATTCTAGCTAACTAGAAAGGTCTAGCTTCTTGGTCAATCAGGCCTGATAGGGTTGCTAGCAGGGGATGGGGGAGACTTATCAGGAGAAAGAGAAAGGCCCAGACCACATTGCTGGTGTCATACAGGAAGTGACATCATCATGCCAGCAACTTCTAGGCAGCGCTCTAGTATTTGGGCAAAAACTCTATGGTAAAACCAGCTTCTACCATAGAGTTTTTGCCCAAATACCAGACCATCACCTGGAAGTTGCTGGTGTGATCATGTCACTTACTGTGTGACAGCTGGTGATGTGACCTGGGTCGTTTTTCTACTGGTAAGTCCCCCCGCCAGCCAACTGATCAGTGGCTGGGGGTCAAGGCCTGATTGCAGGGGATCCCTACCTCCACTGAGGAGTCTGGCAACCTTACTGGTCTTTGTGTGTAGCAGAATGAGGTGGTGACCTTCTGAGGTGATAGAAAGGGTTGTATCACGGTATAGGTAAAATATTAGCATAGCAGGGATCAGTTTGGACAAGCCTGAAGTTGATAGGGAGTAGATTCAGGACAAACCAAAGGAATTACTTCTTTACACAGAGAGTGATTAAAATGTGGCATTTGCTGTCATGGGATGTAGTGATGGCTATAGGCATAGACGGCTTTAAAAGGGGACTAGATAGATTACTGGAGGACAGGTCTGTCAGTGGCCAACAGCCATGGTGACTAAAGGGGAACATTTTCAGAGGCAGCAAACCTTTGAGTACCATAGTGCTAGGAGACAGCATCAGGGGAAGGGCTTGGCCTTTATGCCCTGTTGTTGGTCACTGTGTGAGACAGAATGTTAGACTGGATGGACCACTGGTCTGATCCAGCAGGAGTCCTCTTATGTTTTTAAGCCTGACCCCTTGTTATGTCAGTTCTTTTGCTTTCAAGGAGGTTGGGGGGGCATTCAAAATTGGCATTCCCTCTCCTCTGCAGTGATACAAACCATTATACCACGTGAGTCTGCTACATAAGTAGGCCTGCAGCCCCCACATGATATCAATCCTAGCAGAAGTATCCCCTGATTGGCAGATGGAAGCAAACATGCTTTTTATTGAATAATTGGGCAGAATGCTGCCTTGCATATTTTCCCAAGTGTCTTTGAAACTATTACTTTTTAAAAATAAGAGCAGATGCCCTAAATAAGCACTGGTTTGTGAACCTAGAATTTGTGCCAAACTTGATAATCAGTGTTTTATTTTACACTGCTTGCTATTGTCCCTTGCTAGGTTTGCTCTCCCACCCTATGCATTGCTGCATCTCAGCCCACCTTTACTTAAGGTTACCAGCTCCAGTATGGGGGATTCCTGGAGATTTGGGGGTAGTACCTTGGTTAGGTGAGGGAACTCAGCAGGGATGTGATGTCATATTGAGTTAGCCCTCCAAAGCTGTCATTTCCTCCATGAGAACTGATCGCTGTTGTCTGGAAATCAAATATATTTCCAGAACTTCTGGCCCTGCCTGGAGGTTGGCAACTCTAGCCTTGTTTCATTCTTCAAATCATGGCACTTTGCATAACCCCTGTGATGAAACCAAAGGAAGTCTTCCAGTCATTTCAAATTGAACCAGGGTTGAATCCCCAAATGGCACTGCACCTCTCACTAAAACTCACCAGGAGGTACAGAGATTATTGGTTTTAAAGAAAAGACAAGGTATAGGGAGATCTCATAGCTGAAAGGTACAGAAAGAATTGTTTGAGGGGTGCCTCAGAAACTGGAGTGAGAGAGACTGGCTGATTCTTTATCCTTTCTGTTCCTATTTCTCTCTCATTTTGGAGGGAACAAATATGATTTCCCCCCTTTACGCACAAAACCTCAGTCTCTCTAGCTCAGATGGTATTGGAAGGCATCCTCATCTGAGATATGCTCTACTTCAGTGACCTTGGATGTCAGATGCCTTCCCAGATGATTTTAACGTTAGCAGCAGCTGCAGAATTACTGCTTACACTGCACATCACACCACAAACCTCCATGCGTCCATTTGTTCCTTCTGTAGGCAGATGAGCCTGCAACTGCATCCCCCTCCCCAGCTCAGCTGCAACCAGTGTTCCCTCTAAGCTGAGTTAGTGTGAGCTACATCATGGATTTTTAGCCTCTGGCACACATATTTTCGTCTTAGCTCAGAAAGGATGGCTCCAGAGCAAACTAATTTGTGCAGTAGCCAAATCACTTGCTCACAACTTTAATGCCAGTAGCTCACAATGTAGAGTTTTTGCTCAGAAGACTCCGCAGCTTAGTGGGAGCATTGGCTACAATAGAACTATCCTTCATGCGGTTGTAGTTTTTGTTTCCTGTTGGGTGGTGGAGGAGGGAGGGGTCTGCAGTGAATTCCCACAGACTTTAGCACTATCTTTCTGCTTGATTTCCCTTGTCTGTCCCCAGAGCTAAGCAGGTGGTGCTCAGCTGCTACAAATACAAGAGCATAGGCCCCGGGCTGTTCACTTCGGGGCTGTTTGTAACCCTAAAGTCCACAGACACATGTCCCTGTGACCAGATGGGTTGCCCTCCCCTCCTCCCTGCTTTCCTTTAATGTCCAAGAGCAGCCTCTTGTTTCCTGCAATTATAACCAGAAACTGGGGGAGGGGCAAGGGTAGAAACAGACTGAGACCCTTCTGGTTTTGCTGCTCTATCTTGGGCACTAGCAGCCCCTCTGTGCCTGTCCATTACCCTGTCATAATCCAGGGGAAATAGGCTGTGATTTTGTGATCCCTAACATAGCAGGTGGGGCTAACAAGGTTTAAAATGGTCTAGGAAATCTAGCTGCATTTTGGACTGAACCAAGTTAGAGAGGGTGATTTGTGTCTTCAGTGCAAACAGGGAGGCTGTGAATGTACAGATCAGTGCATAGATCTTTCTAGAGCTCTGAAGAGGAGCAGGGGTACCCAGACCCTCCCGGTGACAGTCCATATACTGTATGTGCATTGAGAATCAGCACAAATGCCATCCCAGCAGTTCTCTTCTGGTTGCTGCAACCACAGCAACAGCAGGGCTCACATCTGCATTTTTTAACAGTTTTCTGTCTACCTTCTTTTTTGAATTAGCTTTTTTTCTTTTGCTTGCTGTTTTAGGATGGTGGGCTTCACATACTACATAGGAGAAATCTGGGACAACTAGCAAGTCTGCCAAATCATCTATGTGACACATGTGTTTGTTGCATTTACTGAAGACTCTTATGTATATCTTTTAATTCCTAATGTCCAAGCAGGCTGATAGGTCTCTTGACTAGTTTGTCTGTTCCTTTGCAAATCTACTCTCCAACCTGTAAATGAGGATTCAAATCCAACCCACAGATTTTGCAATTCCTTGTAATATACTCCCCCCCCGAAGTGCTGAATTGCATTCTGCTATTGTACTACAATGACATTTGCAAATAAAGAGATTGCAGAGGCAGATGTGGTTGAGCAATAGCTGAATAAATTGGAATAAGGCATCCTAACATGTAAAAAGGTAAAGGTTTCCCTTGCTTGAAAGCCAATACAGGAGTACATTTTACTTTGTTAACCTGTGGCACTCATCTCTATAGCATCAGCCCCAGACTATGAGGTTCTTAATATATTGTAGAAGCTGAGGCTGTTCCAGAGTGATCCTAGCTAAGAAAATTTGCTGATCAGCTTGCTCTCATGGCAGTACTTGCAGAAGGATGCTATGATTAGGGCTCATGGAACTAAGTAAAATGATAAGATATCTTGCCCCCTTTCTCCATGGAAATGGACTGCCAATTTTTGAAGCAGTAGCTGTCTCTTCAATAGCAGTTTGTTCTGCAGCAATTAACAGGAGACTATGGAAAGTGTCACCTGCTGATTTTTGCATATCTGTCTCCTGTTAGAGGGACAAGAGGAGGCCAAGCCACTTTACTCAAGTCCCTGCTCAGATCATCCCGACCCCATTTTCTGAGTCACAATTACTTGCAATTGATTAGCCATCTTCGAATTTTTCTTTACAACTATGGTCATTGACAAGGCAACCTCTATAACATGTTAGTTTTCATTTGGATTTCTGCAAGGCTCAGTAATACCATTGATGTTATTTAAAGTCTCTGATAGACCATCGAGTAGGGTTACCAGTTCCCCATTTCCTGCTGCCACTCAGAGCACTGTCAGAAGAACAATAAATTAAAAAATGGCCATCAGGCCTATGATGTGATGTCACTTCCAGGAGAACCCAGGACGTGGAATCATGCCTCTTTAGGAATCACCAGAAACTCTGTGATAAAACCTGAACTTAGTTCAGGTAAGATAGGGATGATGCTGGCTGGTTGGGACAGCTAAGATTCTGGACAGACTTATTCTCTTTATTGGGTGCACTTTATATGCTGTTAGCCAGCCTGAGTCCCATTAGGGGGAGAGGGAACGGGATATAAATTTGATAAAAAAATAAATAATGCTACCATCCTTGGTTGGTGTGGCTTTACCATTAACAGACTCACTCAAGGGCTGTCATTTGCCTGCTAATGTAATTTGGCATCTGAAATCACTCCACTTTCCATGGACTCAGGGGTCTTTTCATAGAAAAACAGCTGCAGGAGCTCATTAGCATATCATATGCTAATGAGCTATTAGGCTATTAGCATATGCCATGCCCCCTGACATCACCGGAAGTGATGTCAGAAGGAGAAGCAAAAGGGGGGGAGGCATCTTCAAAAGCCTCCCCTTCCCTTCCCCAGCTGGCCTGGGTGGGGGAGTTAAGAGAGAAGGGGTTTAAAGTTTAAACTCCTTCTCACTAGAGTTGGGCCACAGAAGGAGGAAAGAGGGAAGGAAAGAGAGAGAGAGTGTAGAGAGAAGGAAAGAGGGAAAGAAAGAGAAGGAAAGGATGAGGGAAAGAAAGAGAGGGAAGAAGGAGGGAAACAGGGAAAGGAGGAAAAAAGAGAAGAGAAGAAGGTGGGAAAGAAAGAAAGAGAGAGAGAAAGAGAGAAAAGAAGAAGGAGGGAAAGAGAGAAAGGAGAGAAGGAAAGGAGGGAATGAAAGAAATTTGGCTGCAATTTGGCCTCATTATATCCTATGGGCCATTGAAGTCAATGGTGAAAATATAGGTATATTCTGGGGGCTGGAGGGGATGGGGTTTGAGGGAGAGGCTCCAAACTCACAGGGTAGCTGTTGGAGCCTCTCCCCAAAATACCCACCAAGTTTCAAGAACATTGGATTAGGGGGTCCAATTCTATGGGCCCCCAAACAGGTTGCTCCCATTCCCTCCGTTTTTCTCTATGGTGGGAAAAAGTAACTTTTTCCCCCACCATAGAGAACAATGGAGGGAATGGGCGCAACCTGTTTGGGAGCCCATAGAATTGGACCTCCTGGTCCAATATTCTTGAAACTTGGTGGGTATCTTGGGGAGAGGCTCCAACAGCTACCCTGTGAGTTTGGAGCCTCTCCCTCAAACCCCATCCCCTCCAGCCCCCAGAATATACCCTATGTTCTCACCATTGACTTCAATGGCCCATAGGATATAATGGAGCTGAAATTGACATTCGGCTGCCTGAAAGACTCTCGGGGACGCTGGCTGGGGGCGGGGCTTGGCTCCTGAGCTCCAGGAGCTGCGCTCTGGTGCGCTCCCCCCCCCCAAAGACCCCTGCATGGACTCACATTCTAGCTGTATCTGAAGAAGTGAGCAGTGTCTCAGGAAAGCTCCTATCCTGCCACAAATTTTGTTAATCTTTAAGGTGCTACTGGACTCATACTCTTTTCTAAGGACTTGAGAGTTAGTCCTCTTGGATCCAGTCCTTATGCTGGAATAATCTGATAGATCAGGTGGCAAAATACTTTTTAAAAAAATACCCCTTTTCAACTTCATATGGCACATAAATTGTCCACCTTTTTAGACTCAGCTGCCCTAGCCACACTTATCCATGCTGTGGTAACATCAAGATGGGGTTTATAACACATTCTACATGGAGCTGCCATTAAAGGCAACATGGAAGCTAGATTGTTGACAGGGGGTTCAGTTTTTTGAACATTGCATCCCAAGTTTAAAATCGGTTGCCAGTCTGCTTCCAGGTTCAATTCAGATTACTGAGAACTATCTTGGTGGCCTGCCTGTTCTATAGAACAGGCTTCTCAAGGAAGTGAGGAAGGCCATGAGCTCACAATATCTTCAAAGCCTCTGTAAAAGCAAGGTTTTTCCAGTGTGCTTTTGTGGGCTCATGAACAGAAGTCAGTTGTTATGATAGCTTGCTTTCTTCTTGTTTTTCTTATGAATTGAGATTTTATCTGGTTTTTATGATATAAGCCACATCAAGTTCAGGATTAGGAGGAAACCAGGATATATGTATTTTAAGTAAATAAATGAAGATGAGAAATCTGAAAACTATATTTAGATTCTCAGCAACCTACAGGCTATATTAAATGCCAGATCTGATGTTGAGAAGTATGCATTTACCTTGAAGATCACTTGCATGGCAGGCACTCTTCTGCTGGAAGAATAAAAACTTTTAGTGAGAACCTGGTAGAGACCTCATGTCTGATCTTTGGACTTGTATGCAAATGGGATTCTAAAGGTTGACCCAAGGATTCTATATAAGACACTGCTGTGATACTCAGGCCCGTAGCTACAGTGGGGCACTTTGGGGCCTGGCCCCTGACTTCCTGCCAAGCCCCCTGACTTCCATCTAGCCCAGGCCCAGGCCCAGGCCCAGGCCCACCCCTCCCCCACCCCTTCCCCAGCCATGGCTTGTTTCCCCATCCCCTCACCCTGTTACTGCCAGAGCCCCTTGCCCTGTCATGGGAGGCCTCCATGGTTGAGTGGCTGCCTGCTCCAACTGTTCCTGCCTGCTTGAGCGATTTTTTAACTAAAAACTAAATGTGTGAGTTTTAAAAATTTTATTTTATTTTGATTTTATATTTTATTCTTGTGACATCAGTGCCCCCCGACTTATTTAAAGGCCTCCTGAATTACAAAATCCTGGCTACGGGCCTGGTGATACTATGAAATAAGACAACCACAGGGACCACATTAGATGTTAATCTCCCGGCATATACTAGGTTTAGAAGATGCCAGAACAGGAGGCCAATAATATCTTTAGTGTAAGGATGCAATGCATTCTTAGCTCTTCCTTTTTAGGGTGGACTCTGGCTCTTTTATTAATAGTATCCCATGGAGGGAAGTGAGAGGGAAGCTCTGTTTGGAATGCACAGATTCTTATCTAACCCTCCTTAAATGGCCAGAGAGGAAATCAGAGGCATTTTCATTATCAAGTGAAACCTTGGAAAAGCAAACAGCAGCAAGAGAAGAAACTCTTTTCTGGACTGACCTCTTGGATGTCTGCCAATACTAGTATAATGCATAATAAAAATACATTAATTTTAGATTTGGGTAGAGATTTTAGATACTAGGTCAAATCATTTTTACTTTCATCTAAGACTGTTTTTAGTCATCACTCTAAACTATGGTTTGTTTATTTCAACTACACTTAACAACAAATGATGGCTACTCTAGTAGACATAAATTAAAAATCCTAGTTTGTACATAAACTCTTTCTGCCTGGTGTTGCTCTTCTCTTGCTCCCAGAAGGGAAAACATCTTCTTTATACTATTGACTCTATGGCCTGGCAGTGCTATTCATCAAACAGTGACTTATGAATTCAGATGTCACAACAAACCACAACTAGCACTATCTGTGGTTTATAAATCATCAATGAGAAGCTCTAATTTGAAATCCTTGTTTGGTGCCAGTCACTGAATTCAGTTGGCACCACGAACTGGGGATTCATCAGGGATCCTCATGATGTGTGAATGAAGCCTTAGAGACACTTTACACAGTATCTGTGAACACAACTCTTGCAATATGAATAGACATCACAGGGCCAACCAGGAACTTGCCAGAGCAGAGTCTCTTGTCAAACACTTGTTTGAAACATGTTTTCAAAATGAATGCTACATTTTAATATATGGTAGAGGTATGTGTTCAGACTTACAGGATGAAGAGACTCTTAAGTGGAAATATCTTTGGACTGGGCCACTCCTCTGCTCCCATTTGTTACTGTATTCCTTTCTGCTTGCACTGTGTTGAGAATCTTCAAGATAACTGTTGCCTTCTGAATCAGGGCAGGTTGATTCTTTGCATAAATAAATAAATAAATAGGATATGAACGTTTATTTAGTGCTGTACTTTGAGAAGAAGCCTCTTTGACCCACTTATACAGCTCAATATAATGCCAATAGGTTTCATGTCTTTTTTTTGTTGCTGTGTTTTGTGCAGGGAGAGCTTTCAGATAAATACATAAGCAGCTGCTGCCATTGCCGAGTGAAGGACAACTAGAAAGTTAGCCTTTCATGTGGCTTCTCATTTTCCTTTGATGCTCTGTTGCTGCCCACACGCATGCCATGCTGCCTTCCTCGGGACTTAAACACCATTTCCACAGAGGGCTGGCAGCATTCCCATCTGCAGTTAGTTTAGCTAGCCGTTCTAGATTTACTTGTGTTTCACAGGAGATTCATATATGAAATCCCTTTTTTGCCCCAAGGTAAATTTTTGCAACCATCATCATGATGAAGATCTTATATCCCAGAGTTTTGCAAATTGCTTTCAAGCTAACCATGTTTTCAGAAATCTGGTTGTTGGGGGTTTTGTTTGTTTGTTTGTTTTTGTAGTTGATATGAACATTTGTTTAGTCACTCACTGCCCTGAGGTGGAACAGGCCTGCTCCAGCCTGCAGGCCCTGTTCCACCCTTCCCTCAAAGGTTTTCCCAACACCTGGAGAGGCTCTTCTTTCTCTCTCAGGTAACCACTGCCATCACCTGACCTTTGTAAAGAATTGCATGCTGGGAGGCTCAGGACTCGCAGCTTCCCTTCCAAGTTCTGAGGCTTTGCCTCTGTGTCTCCTGCTGCCCGATGCTTGGTCACCACAAGGAGTGTTTACAGCCTTGTGTGCCCCTGGAGGAAGAGCCACTTGCCAACTGCCTGCCTTCCCCCTGGCACTCCTTTTATAATAGCATGTCCAAGACGGTGGAGGTCTGTGTGGTACAGAGAACCACTACCAGCATCCAAAGTTATAAGGTCTGTATTAAAATGAAAATGTTCACAAGCATACTTTTAGCACAGCACCAGACGAAGCAAGAAATTCAAAAGAAATGGGTAAAATGCAGTTCCTCTGTCCCCGTATACATGCCCTATCAGATGTTAAAATATAGGACAGGGTCCTTAGTTTATGATGTTATAGATCTATACAGAATTACCATTACTTTGAGGCTTCCTCCAGCTCTCCGGGCCTGCACATGGTTAATGGCTGCCTCCTCCAGAGTGTTAAGTGTTCTGCCTGCTCTGATGGATTCAGCACAAAAAAGAGAGCTTCTTCCTTGTTCCCCTGAGTTTTATCACCTCTCTTTTCCCCACCCACCAATCAGGTCAGGTCAGGCTTTTCCTGAAGTCTCCAGGAATTTCTTCCTGAAGTATTTCTAGTCTTAATCCCTCCAAATCTCTGTCCTCTGCGGGGGGGGGGGACTGGCCCATCCAATTGTGTTTAGCTAGACCTGTTAGCATTTGTATGAAGGTAGGCTGAGGTAAATCTGGAAAGCAGTTGAACTGACTTTCCCTCTTCCTGCCTATTCTCTGGCCAGAGAGGGGAAAAAAACCTTTTAAACTCAGATTGAAGGTTTTGCTCATTTCAAACCTCCAAAGAAAAGATGCATTTCTTTACGTGCCCCAACAAGATGAGACACCTGCTTTAAATCATCCACAGACAACAGCAGCCTGTTTTGCTCTTCTTATTGATTATGTTATTGTCATATCCTCATATATACTTGGCTCAAGATTGGTGAGGCTGGGGTGAAGTTTATTTCTGTTGTCGTCTGCATTTCTCATTGAGACCTGAGGCAGAGTTTTGATTC
This sequence comes from Gekko gecko, assembly GCA_029375565.1. Taxonomy (NCBI): domain Eukaryota; kingdom Metazoa; phylum Chordata; class Lepidosauria; order Squamata; family Gekkonidae; genus Gekko; species Gekko gecko. The sequence continues at coordinate 117,454,900 of JAPDNY010000006.1, read as the reverse complement.
CAGGCCTCGTTGTAGCAAACATGCCCATGTTTTTATACAAATTCCTCAAGAGAATTAAGCTCTCCTATCAGTTCAAACAACTGGCCTAGATGCAGGGTGGCTTGGTTTTGTCCTGTGAGCTGGTTAGATCTTTATTTTAATCACCCAATCTATTTTATTGGACATAGAGGCAAAAGTATAGATTTATATGCACTGTGATATGAAAAGCCAAAGCATGCTTCCTAATCCACATAAAGGATAAAGTGGATCATTACTAATAATAACACATGAAGGAATTGGCTGCTTTTCAGGGGCACTTAAACACTACACGAAACTGGCATTCATAGAAAATATCAAGGCTGCTAATTGTTATTTCCACAGTTAGGGGAGGCATCTAAAGGTAAATCCCTGAATGCTTGGAACTAACTCTGATTACATTAACTCTGAGAGCCAGTTTGGTGTAGTGCTTAAGTGCGCAGACTCTAATCTGGGAGAACTGAGTTTGATTCCCCACTCCTCGCACCTGCTGGATGACCTTGGGCAAGTCATAGTTCTGGCACAGCTATTCTTGAAAAAGAGCAGTTGCTGTCAGAGCTCTCTCAGCCCCACCTACCTCATAGTGTGTCTGATGTGGGGGGGAGGGAAAGGAGTTTGTAAGCCGCTCTGAGATTCCCTTGGGTAGTGAAGGGCGGGGTATAAATCCAATCTCTTCTTCTTCATTATGTCTCTATGTGTGTTACTGAAATATAACCTATGGGGAGGAGTTGTTACTTATTTGGAAAAGTTGTTTCTTCACATAAATTCACTCTGAGTGTTCTTGGAGGTCCATGTGGGTCTCTTGCAGAGGCCTCTGTTAATCTGTCCACTGCAGGTTAGAATACAGGGAGATAAGTCATCTCCTCTTTCCATCTCTCCCCCAGCCAGCCATTCCAAGTCAAGCAGTGACAATCAAGAGATGTTCTTCTGGGAGGATAGCTTGCAAGAATCCTTCCTTCCACTTTGCCTTTTATCCTTGCATTTTCCCATATTGAAATAGGGCAAGAGTTAGGTGTTGTCTCTGTGGACCGCCACTAGGGGTCTGTGGCCTGAGTCCCTGAGCTTGGCTCCTAACACAATAAGGGCCAAGGATCCTAGTCCACCTTTTAGTCCACCAATAGGGAGTTTGGTATATAGTTGGCCGCTGCCGGTCAGTTCTTGTCTCTTGTGTGTATTCAATAAACCAGCATGGTTCAGCATGTCGTAGTCCGCCTCTCCATGCTGCGAACCCAGTACTTTTCATTGGCGACGAAGGTGGGATCCCACTGAGCGAGCCGGGCTGAGGAGGCACCACAGGAGATCCAGTGCCGCCGCCGCAGATGAGCAATGACGATGGGCAAGCCGCTCCCCTGCCTCAACCGATCAGCACAATGGCAGTTGCTCCAAGAACAGGGCTGGTCCCGCCATTCGACCAGTTCCATCCACATCAATGGGGAGTGTGGGTCACTGGGCTCAAGTCCATCCTGACTTTCTACCAGGTGATGGATGAGGAGAGGAAGAAAGGGCTTCTCCTCGGGTCATGCGGCCCCTCCATCGTGGACCTGGCGCAACATCTGCTGTCCCCAAAGACACTGGAAGAGGTGACATTCGAGGAAATAGTGCAGGTGCTGTGAGACCATTTCACTTCCCGGCCCTCTGAGGTGGTGTGCCACTTGGCTTTCCACCAACAGAATCAACAGGCCCGGGAGGCAGCCACCAACTTCTTGGCAGACCTCCACTGCCTTGCCTCTGAGTGTGAGTTTGGAACATGCTTAGACATGACCCTCCAAGACTGCTTTGTCTGCGGCCTCTGCAAGGAGAAGCTTCGGCACTGAATCATGGAGACAGAGAAATGCATCCTCTCTTCCGTGCTCACCACGGCTACTGCAGGGGAGAGATTGCACCCGTTGGCTTCCTCCGCCCACCAAGTCGGGACCGGGGTAGTTGACCCCGATGCCGAGGAGGTTCATCGGACCCAACAGCCCCACCGGCAAAGGGAGCCTGGGCTGCCGCCGTGAGCCCTCCAAGGTGAGAACACCGCAAGATTGGAGTGCGCCAGCTGCGGTGACCCACACGAGAGGAAGACATGCTGCTTCAAGGATGCGATGTGCTGAAGCTGCGGATGCTCAGGCCACATTGCATGGGTATGCCGATCCAAAGGGGCCAGGGCCCCAAATTCACAGCCGTCCCAACGCTGCCGAGCCACCGTGCACTATGAGGCTGACATGTCCACGGAAGAACTCTACCTCCTCATATGCCAGCTGGCAGTCCAGGTACTATGCCCCCTAGCCAGGCAGTACCCCCCAAATTTCAGGTTAAGATTGAAGTGTCCCCCTGCCCCATGGAAGTCAACTCAGGGTCGGCCGCATCCATCATATCAGTGGAAACGCTTCACAGACTGTGTCCTAATGCCCCCCCCCGCTTGAGGCCCTTGCACGTAAACCTGGTAGACTTCCAAAGAAAGTCCCGATTCGGGGGGTGGGGGCTTTCCAAGTGTGGTACCGGGGTTTCGATGGGTACATGGACTTAATAGTGGTTGAAGGGAACCTGGTTAGCCTCCTGGAGTGAGCGTGGTTCGAGCTGTTGGGGATCACCATTGAGGGGGTAAAGCACTGTACCTCACGGGACTTTAGTGATGTGTGTGCGGAATTTCTGGCCATTTTTAATGGGGCATTGGGATGTTACAAGTGCCCCCCAGTGTCTCTACAGCTTGACCCCACAGTAGCCCTCATCTGCATGAGATTCTGCAGTGCCCCATTCGCTCTGCGGCTGAAAAATCAATACAGAGCTGGCTCAGGGGGTCCTAGAACCAGTCTCACACGCGGCTTGGGAAAACCCCATTGTCATGCCTGTGAAGCCGAATGGGGACATCTGCATTGGCGTGGACTGTAAGTGTACCCTGAATAAAGCACTCCAGGACCACGCGTACCTGGTCCCGGTCATTAGCCACATGTTGGCCACGTTAGTGGGGGCAAAGATATTTCACAAATTGGACTTGGCCCAGGTGTACCAACAGTTGCCTGTAGACGAGGCCATGGCTGCCGCCCAGACTATAGTCATGCACCAGGGGGCATTCAAGGTGAAGAGGCTGCAATTTGGCATAAGCGTGGCCCCAGGGATCTTCCAGCACCTCATGCTGGATCCCTGGGGATCCCTGGAGTGATGCCATTTTTTGATGACGTCCTGATCACCACGGCCACACTGGAGGACTTTGCTTCTCGCCTCAATGCCATCCTCCATGCCGTCCTCCACCGGGCTCAAGGTGAAGAGGGAGAAATGCCTTCTAGGAGTTCCTGAAGTAGACATTTTGGGTTTCACGGTCAACGCGGAAGGCCTTCACCCAGCAAGAGGCAAAGTCAAGGCGATTGTGGAGGCCCCTCCGTTGAAGGCCGAACTTCAGGCATTTCTCAGCCTCCTCAATTTTTATCATGCCTTCCTCCCACACAAGATGGTGGTCACGGAGCCCCTGCACTGTTTACTGGACAAACACATGCCTTGGTCCTGGTGCCCCCGTGAGGCTGCAGCTTTCTGGGGGGTCAAAGCACTTCTGATTTCCAGTGATGTGCTGGCGTATTTTGACGAGTCCCTGCTGGTGGTGCTTGCCTGTGATGCCTCTCCATACGGGGTGGGTGCTGTGTTGGGCCACATGCTTCCAGACGGCAAGGAGGTTCCCGTGGCCTACTACTCCCGGACATTGTCTGCCACCGAGAGATACTACGCTCAAATTGACCATGAGGGCCTGGCGATCGTTGTGGGGGTCAAGAAATTCCACGACTTCTTGTACAGGTATCTCTTCACCATCATGACGGATCATCAGCCGCTCCTCGGACTCTTCGCCACCAACAAGCGGACCCCGCAAGTCCTTTCCCCGCAGATCCTCCATTGGTCTCTGTTCCTCGCGGGCTACCAATATCACCTGGAACACTGGTCAGGGAAGGATCCAAAGGTGAATTGTCTCTTCATGCTCCAAAGAGTGACATATAAATCTGCACAGTGGCTGCTAGCCCATAAAATTTGTTTCTCGCATTTCCCCCTGGGTAAAATGGCTACTTTGGAGGGTGGACTCAGTGGCATTAAACCCACTGACATCCTGCCCCTCCCCAAACCCCACATTTTCCAAATTCCACCCTCCAAATCTTCAGAAGTTTCCCAGCTCACAATTGTCAATCCTACTCTGCTCACAGTATTTCTTCTGCTATCTCCAAGTCTCCTTACTACAGTGACCGGAATCAAGACTCTTTCAGTCGCTGCAGTGACATCCTGTTGCCACGAGGAGAAACTACAGTAGTATCTACACAGGAGTGGAAAATAGCTGGTTCTAGAGCCTTCATCTGCATAGCCTTTTTTCACCCTGCTGCAGTTTTCTGGATTTAAGTTGAGTACAGATGGTCAGTTTTTCCATGATTTCTCTTTTTTGCCCATACCTACCTACCTTTCCCTCATATTTCTTTCACAACTGGCATCTAGAGTTTTTCCAGTTCCTTACATGCAAGTAACTGTATCTTTTTAAATGAATACAATGGCATAATTGCATTATAAGGAAGTCCAAGGCACCCTCAAACTCTGCAGTTTATGAAGCTCTAAGTTTTAAAAGGCACAACTACATTTTGCTACAACTGGGCAAGAGGGCTATATTTCATTGGGATTTTTCTTGTAAGTGGTTTACTGCAGCAAATCTGCAACTGCTGCTACCCTGCAGTCTTAAAGAGAGTTGTGATCTTCTCAGTCCATTGAAGTCCATGGCCTTAGTATTGTTTAGAGTGAACATGATGAAAATCCCTCAGAGCAGGATATGCACATTTATTAACTGATATGGCCATTGGCCATGCCTTACAAGGGAAAACCATGCATCATTCTTCTCTGAAAAGTTTTTCAAAAAAATGAATGTGTGTGGTGTGATTATTATTATTTTATTGTATTGGTGTAGGTTTTCTGTAGAATGATTCATTGCAACTGGGGAAAGGAACAAAGAACTAGATCACCCTCAGAGGCACAACTCCCTTTTCAGACATCCAAATCAGGGGTGGGACATATTGGACAGGATGTGTACTCACTGAAGTCTTTTCCTGCTTTTGCTGCACCAGTTCTCTGGACAAGCAGTGCTCTTATAGCCTGAAGCAATTCAGCATCTCTCTGTAAAATTAGGCTGAGACTGATCTGAAATAGGATTGCCAACTTCAGTTTGGGAAATTCCTGGAGATTTGGGGGTGGTGTCTAGGGACGATAGAGTTTGGAGATGCAAGGGAGTTCAGCCACAGGCCTCCCATTTATCTGTCCAGGATGAGAAATTACTAGCCCCCAACCCCAAAGAACTGAGGAGTAGGAGGAAAGAATGGTAAAGACCATAGAGATTAGAGGAGGCAGCCAAACTCCACCCTTCACAGGCACTGCCTTCCAGATCTCCTGGGAGTTGCCAGAGCCTTATTGGGAACTCTGCAGATCAGTGATGTAATGCCATAGATTTGGCCCTCCAAGGCTGCCATTTGCTTGTCAGGAACTGATCTTTATAGTCTGGAGAGGAGTTGTAATTCTGGGAGAAATCCAGCTCCCATCTGGGGGTTGGTACCCTTGTCCTGAGAGTGGGAAGGAATTTTCCAGGTGCCATCTTTCACTTGTATACCAGTTGTTGTTATTAAGCTATCTGTTCATAATAATGGACCATATTCGCCAAATTCTCATAAGAACATAAGAAGAGCCCTGCTGGATCAGACCAATGGTCCATCTAGTCCAGCATCCTATCTCACACAGTGGCCAACCATCTCCTCTGGAGGGCTAACAACATAGCAGAGAGGCCGAGGACTTCCCCTGATGTTGCCTCCTGGCTCTGAGGTTCAGAGGTTTAGTGCCTCTGAATGCGGAGGAGGTTCCCCTCAGTCACAATGGCTAGTAGTCATTAATAGGCTTATCCTCCAGCTATTTTCTAACCAGAAAAGCCCCAGACTCTTCAGCCTTTCATCATAGGGAAGGTTATCCAACCCCCTAATCATCTTGGCTGCCCTCCTCTGTACTTTTTCCAGCTTTGCAATGTCCTTTTTGAGATAAGATACCAGAGCTGTACACAGTATTTTAAATGAGGCTGCACCACAGATCTATACAGGGGTATTGCAATATCAGCCATTTTATTCTCAATCCCTTTCCTACTAATCTCTAGCACAGAGTTTGCCTTTTTCACCGCTACAACACTCTGGGTTGACACTTTCATTGAGCTATCTACTATGACCCCAAGATCTTTTTCCCTCTTAGTCTCTGCAAGTTCTGTCCCATTAGCCTATACTTGAATTTGGGATTTTTTTGTCCCAGTGTGCATCGCCTTACACTGGGAGCTGCTCCAAGCCCAGCCTCAGTGGTAGCAGAGCCGAGCTGCTGCTCCAAGCCCCACCATGGCAATGATGGAGCCTGGCAGCAGCTTCAGGCTTGGCTGCGGCAGCAGAGCCCTGGCAGCCCCTCTGGGCTCAGAGCAGCTCCCATCATGCAAGGACATTGCATGGCGATGCTCTGGTTTTGGGGCAAAACCAGCTTTAAACCATAGAGTTTTGCCCTCAAACCAGAGCGCACCGTGCAATGTCCCCTGTTGTGATGATGTCTCTTCTGGGTGACATCATTGCATTGGGTGACATCATTGCACATTGCACAGTGACAGGGATGGGGTTTTCCCTGCTGGCCAATTGGCCAGTGGTGGGCAGAAGCCCGAAAAACTGTGGGAACCCCTGCTGGGACCTAGGGACTGGCAACCCTAGGTCAGGTTAAAATTAGAGTTGGCATCTTTTTTTTTTTATAACAAAAATTTTTATTGGAAAAACAGTCAACATTTTCAATAACGGTACCAATACAATTTCGGGATAGGTAGAAGGGATTGGGGGGGAACTCAGCCTTTTCTCTTTAGCGGGGCTTTTGGTCTGAGTAGCTGCGCCTGGTTGTATCTTCTGTTCCTTTTCTCTGCTGCGGTTACTTGGTGTCTGCTACAAGCTACTGTTTCTTTGGCCCCGTTTGTAGGACGTGTGTGAATTGCTTGCTTAGCTAACTAGAGAGGCTACGGGAAAGTGGTCACCCTACCCCTTTCATCTTCCATCTTGGCCTCCAGACTATCCCCCCGCCTTTCTGTTGGTTCTATTGAGGCCAGGACTTGGTCTTTCAGCCTGCAAAAGGGGTGCATGATTGCTTTGTGTCGACTGAATATGGCTGACGAGTGTCCCAAAATGACCCTGCAACGGGAAGTGACTTGCGTCATCTGCCTGGACTACTTCACAGAGCCATATACCGTCGACTGTGGGCACCATTTCTGCCGCGTCTGCATTTACCGTGGTGTGTGACCGAGGCGACCTCGCAAGCCACCTGCCCCCAGTGCAGAGCGCCGATTCAGCCGCAGAATTTCACGCCAAACAGGGACATGGTCAGGTTTGTGGAAATCTCGAAGCAAATGAGCCGCTTCAGAGATTGGGAACTAGGAAGGAAGCAGCTGTGCGAGACGCACCAGGAGCCCCTGAAATATTTCTGCAGAGACGATCAAGTCCGCATCTGTCCAGTGTGTGACAAATCCGAAGGGCACGAGGGCCATGACACGATTCCTGTGGAGGAAGCCGCCCTCGAGCTGAGGGGATTAACTTTTAGTTGCCTGGATCATGTGAGACAGCAGAGAGACAACGTTACAGACTATAAGAACTGCACCGAGGAAGAACACCTTCAGTTAAGGATGAAACTATCGGAAGGGAAGGAGAAAATAACGACCGCTTTCATAATACTGCGGGAATTTCTGACGGACGCGGAACTCCTTGTGGGTGACGAGATAAGCAAGCTGGGAAAAGAGATTGGGAGGACAACAATGGAGGAGAACATGAGCCGGGCAATGGAGAAGATCTCCTCTTTCGAGCACATCCTTGAGAACATGGCGGAGATGTGCCGGTTGCCAGAAGTCGAACTCCTGGAGAACGCTGGAAGGAATTTGCAGAGGTGGGCAAAGGAGAGATTTGATATAACAGCGGCATACCCTGCTGCGCTGAAAAAGAGAGTCTGGGAGCTGTATGACCTTCATAACTTCATGGAGATGTCCGTGAATCATATCCGAGTCCTGTTTGACTCTGGATTTCAGCTACACTACGATAAAGTAAATGTGACTTTAGATCCTGCTACAGCACACCCCAGACTGGAGGTATCTGAGGACCGTAAAGTAGTGAGATGGGCTCACGAGGATCGAGAAGTTCCCAACAATCCACGGAGGTTCGACTTCTGTCCTTATGTGCTGGGCTGCGAAGGGTTCAACTCCGGCAAGCTTTATTGGGAGGTTGATGTAGGGATTGAGGGCAACTGGGCGATCGGCGTGGCCAAGGAGTGTCTTTAAAGTGCAAGGGTGAGGTGGTCCTGAACGCTGAGAAAGGTATCTATGCTATTGGGAAGTGTGCAGACCGGTATTTTGCTTTTGAACGACTGAACTTTGCTTTCCCGTGGACACGTTTGAGGCCCATGAGAATCGGGGTGTACTTGGACTATGTTGGGGCAGACGTGATGTTTTGCGATGCCAACCAAGCGGGAGAGCTTTTTGAGTTCAGAGAGGAATCGTTCCACAATGAGAAGCTTTACCCCTTCTTTTGGATACAGCAGGCAGGCCAGCTCAAAATCCATTCCTAGGGACAGTACAAGTAAAACCTTCCCAGCAGAAACATAATTCGTTTTTTTTTTAAGCCTGTGACCTTTTCAGTTCTAATTGGTTAAACAAGCTTTGTTGAGAACAATGGGGTGGTTTTTTTTGTCCACTTGCAAAGCTTATTTAAACCAAATTTATAACACGCTGCTGTTCAAGTATGGGTCTCTGAATATTAAATAAAGTTTGTAATTATATAAAAAAAAAAACCAATACAATTTCGGAAAAAAAAGTTCCCAACCCTTCCCCCCACCCCCCTAATAGGCTTCCAACACTGCTAATAACAAACAAAAATATATGTTAGACGATAATCAAATTTAAACTTATATGCATTGACAAACCAGGTAACACATTATATAAAACCTCTACCATTGCAACATATTCTCAAATAACAGTATAATACAATTCCAAATTCATTTCACTTCTCGTTCAATAACCATACGTATCCAAGTTATATATTTTCCCCTTCATTCTATATTCAGTTTCTAGATACAGTTTCAATTCTTCCCAATCTTTTGTATACTGTTCTGCCATTTGTCCATTTAACTTCTTTGTCATTTTGTCCATTTCTCAACCAGTCATGTATATCTGGCACCTTCTCCATTTTCCATTGCTGAGCAAAGGCCATTCTCGCCGACGTAATCATGTACCATAACAGTGTCCTTTTTTCTTGTGGAATTTTTTCCATTGTCAAACCGAGGAGAAGAAGTTCTGGCTTTCTCTCAATTGGGATTTTTAATATTTTCTGCATCACACAATGTATATCAGACCAATATGTTTTCGCTTTATTACATGACCACCACATATGGTAAAAAGAACCCTCTATTTTTTTACATTTCCAACATTTGTTACTCAAGTTCTTATCCATACTAATATTAGCAATCTTTTTTGGTGTCATGTACCATCTATACATCATCTTATAACAGTTCTCTTTCACATTGGTACAAGTAGACATTTTAAAAGATCTTTTCCACAAAAATTCCCATGATTCCATAGAAATTTCTTTGTTCATATTTATGGCCCACTTTATCATTTGCTCTTTTACAGTCTCGTCCAGTGTATATACAGACAACAAAATTTTATACATCTTTGAAATCATTTTCCGCTCTCTATTCAACCATAAATTTTCAAATTCATCATACATGGCTCTAAAGCCAAACTCTTTACAATCTTTTTTATAAATATCCCTTATTTAACAATATTGTAACCAACCGTATTCGAATTCTAATTCATTGTTTGGCTTTAAAACATATTTTTTCCCTTCTTTTTGCAATAATTCCTGATATTTCAACCAATCATGACCTTTATGATCAGAAAACCAATGTATAACAGCAACTGGTACAATCCACAGAGGTCTCTCGTCCAAGATTGTATCCTTGTACCTGGACCATGCATCAAACAACGTCCTCCTTACATAATGATGCTTAAACATAGAATCAACTTTATTTTTCCCATACCAAAGATAGGCATGCCAGCCAAATCTGCAATCGTGTCCCTCAAGAGCTAACAGCTTTCTATTTTCCAAATGGATCCAATCGGATAACCAAGACATACATACAGCTTCATGATACAAACACAAATTTGGGACTTGGAAGCCACCTCTGTCTTTAGTATGATACATTATCTTCATTTTAATTCTTGGTTTCTTTCCTGCCCAGATGAACTTAAAGATTTCACTTTGCCATTTAACCAAGACTTTCCCATCCTTCACAATTGGTATTGTCTGAAACAAAAACATTAACCTGGGCAATACATTCATTTTAACAACGGCAATTTTTCCAAGAAGAGATAGTCTTAATCTTTCCCATTTTTCTAAATCACTCTTTATCGAACCCCACAGTTTTTCATAATTATTTTAAAACAGATCTATGTTTTTCATTGTGATTTCGACTCCCAGATATTTAACCTTTTTAACCACTTCACATTCTGTCACATTTTGTAACATTTGTTGCTTTGAACCAATCATATTTTTACACAATATCTTAGATTTATTTTTGTTGACATAAAACCCTGCAAGATCGCCAAACTCTTTCACTTTTTCAAATACCTTAGGCATATTATTAACAGGATCTTCAACAATAAACATGATATCATCCGCAAATGCTTTAATTTAAATGAAAAACCTCCAATATTCAAACCTTTTATGTTATTATCATCTCTAACCGCTTGTAGCAATATCTCCAAAATCCAGATAAATAACAATGGTGACAGGGGACAACCCTGTCTAGTACCTTTTCTTACCCGGAACACATCTGTTGATTCTGCATTCACAATCACCGAAGCTTTTTGTTCTTTATATATCGATTGAATCATTCTTATAAAATTCTGTGCCCATCAAAGATTTCTCAAACACTTTAAACATAAATTCCCAATTCAGATTATCAAAAGCCTTCTCTGCATCCAAAAATAAAAAAGCAACTTCTTTTTCAGGGTGTTTATCATAATACTCAATTGCGTCCAAGACAACCCTCATATTGTCTTTAATTTGTCTATTTGGTAAAAAACCAGCTTGATCCTCAACAATGGTGTTCTTCAAAAAATTTTTAAGGCGCTCTGCCAATATTTTTGCAAATATCTTATAATCGTTGTTCAATAATGAAATGGGCCGATAGTTCTTTACATTTGTTAAATCTTGCATTTCTTTAGGAATTAAGGTGATTGCAGCTTCATTCCAGGAGTCTGGAATCTTTCCTGTTCTTCTAAAAGAATCTCCAACACCGGGACTAAGTCTTCATGAAATTTTTTATAAAATTTAGCTGAAAAGCCATCCGGGCCTGGAACTTTAGAGATTTTTGCCTCAGCTATTGCTTTACTGATTTCTTCTTTAGTTATTACAACATTTTAAAAAGTTTTCATTTCAGGGTTTGGTTGTATCATATTAACTTTGGATAAGTAATCCAACATTTTTTGAGGATCCGCTTGCTTCACTTGAAAGAGAGTTGCGTAGTATTTATAAAATTCCCTCCTGATTCCTCCTGGGTCTGAGATCTCTTTATCTCCATCTTTCAAACAAGTGATTATTTTATTCTCTCTTCTTTTCTTCAGTTGCCATGCTAAATATTTGCCAGGTTTGTTTGCACCTTCAAAGGATTTCTGTTGCAATTTTTTCAAGTTCCAAAATACTTCTTTGTTCAACCTTGCCTCATATTGCTCCCTTAAAATCCTCAATTCTCTCAAAATCTTCTTTTTGCCAGGCCTTTTCTTAAGTTCTATTTCTTTTTTCCGAATATTTTCCATAATTTCTTTGTCTATTTTCATTTGTTGTTTCCTTTCATTATTATTAATTGCAATCAGATGTCCTCTCATCACAGCCTTGTAGGCTTCCCATACCGTTTGCGTCTGTACACTCTTATTTAAATTCAATTGAAAGTATGTTTGGGTTTCTGTCCTTATTTTATCCACAATATTTTGCTTGTCCAGCAAATCTTCATTAAGTCGCCATCGAAATTTTTTTCTCTTAACATACGTTGACCATTTTATCGGACTGTGGTCAGAAAGAATCCTAGGTAATATCTCAATTTTGCGTGTTTGCAAGATTAAATTCTCTGTCATCCACATCATATCTATCCTTGAAAAAGATTCATGTCTTGATGAATAAAAAGAGTACTCTCTATCCCTGGGGTTTTTAACTCTCCAAACATCTACCAAGTGTTCATGTTTAGTCAATTGAAAAAAGACTTTAGGAAGTTTGCCCATGGCATCAATTCCTTTTTTAGATTTTCTATCAACAACATTGTCAACAGTACCATTAAAATCACCCATTAAAATCATTTGCTCATAGGTCAACTGTCGTAGCTGTTCCCACAAATCCTGAAAAAAGTTTTCCTTCGCACCATTGGGAGCATAGAGATTAACAATTAATGTCTTTTTATTCTGCAACACAACTTCTACCGCCAAAAATTTCCCTTCATTGTCTTTAAAAATTTCTTTTGGTTCCAACTCCTTTTTAATATATATAACAACTCCTTTTTTCTTTTGGGAGGAGAGTGAATAAAATTCCTCTCCTAGTCTTTTTTGAATCAAAAATTTAGCATCAGATTTTTTAATATGTGTTTCTTGCAAGCAAACAATATCACATTTCTGTTTTTCCAACCAGAGTCTGACATTTTTCCTTTTTGGGGTGAATTCAGTCCATTAACATTCCATGAAATTATTTGACTCTCCATGTTGATTTTATGATTATTTATCAGAGTCTTTAAAATTATCGTTGATGAATCTGGTCATTTGCTCAACTGACTTGATGGTGACTCTCTTCTGCTTGAACGAAAAACTGACGCCTTTAGGAATTTCCCATCTGTATCTTATGCCCTCTGTTTTCAGCTTGTCAATCAGATCTTTGAAAAGTCGTCTATCCTGAAGCATTGCTCTGGGTAGTTCCTTTAGGACCATGATTTTCTTGTTGTCAATTATGAAATCTTCCTGAAATTGTTGCTTAAACAAATCCTCCTTCAGCTTTTTGGATATAAACTGGACAATTACATCCCTGGGTAACTTTTTCCTTTGCGCAATCGCAGAGTTGACTCTGTATACCACATCAATCTGTGCCGCCACTTTCTCCTCTTCCATTTTCAAAAAGTCTGCAACAGCATCTACCATAACTGAATGGATGTCCTCATTCTTGTCTTCAGGTATCCCCCTGAATCTCATGTGGTTAATCATTGCATTATATTGGACCATCACATTCACTCTATCTGTTTCTATAGTGACCTCAGCTATATTAGATGCTACTCCCTTCACCCTTACATCCATCTCATCTGCTCTTTTAGTCAACGTCTGTATCTCTTTTGTAATTCCAGACATTTCTTTTTTCAGCTCTGTTACTTCTGTTATTACAGTCTTTTCCAATTTCAGAATCGCGTCCATCACCCGTTTCTCCATAGCATCCATCATGCCCTGTAGCTTTTTTTCCTCTTTCCCGGCCATTTTCGGGGAGGACCAGGAATTTGCCCTCTGTCGCTGCCGCAGGTCATAAGCCGTTGTTCAAAGTTTTCCCTCCAACCCACTCTGAATCAAAGTCCTTCTTGTGCCCACCTAAATCGCACTAGTTCCACTTTTTTCTATTGAGTCTTTCGTTTAAAATCAAAGAAAATTTTTCTGACCTTCCCAAAATGGCGGGCGCAATTTCTCTATGGTAAATGGTTCTTCCAGGTACTCACTTCCTGTCCGGCAGTCTTAATGGTCCCCCTTGTTCCTGATTTCCTCCCTTCTTCCGGCCTCCTTGGTCTTCTCTAGGACGATTACTTGTCTGGTCTGAAGTCACTTCCTGTTTTGCTGATTTCTGCTGCAGCAGCTACAGTACTTTTCCACTATAATTCTCGCGGAGTTACTGTTAGTTTCTATTTTAAAGTCAATAATCTAACCGCAGGATTGATCAACAATCCGGCTTTTTGGCCTTTTTAAGCTGTTTAACTGCACTTTTTCCACTCCAATGTTAGTACGACAGATACAGCACGATCATGCGCTTCATCGGATGTTGTTTATTTTTGGCCAAAACGCGTCTCCGGTGAGCAATTTTAAAAAGTTACCTTCAAAGTCCGTGTCTTGTTATAGCAGTGTTTCCTTGATGTCAGTTTCCGTAGAATGTCTTGGAGGTCTGGGTCATGCGTTCTTATGTTGAGAATCCAACTCGGTGGGGTCTTGTAGAGATTTTCCGAAGTGCCTTCTCTGGGGAGGGGATCAAGGCTGGTCGCGACGCTCTTTAAAGCCCCGCTATCAGCCGATCTCAACTCCCCTCTCGGGCCAGGCTCGCTGCCAGTCACCCCCCTGTCTGGGGGGATCTGCAGTGGGCTATATGAAGCCCACCCTGTCGTCAAGACCCTCCGTATGCTCTGGGAGCTCTGAGAGCAAGCCAGAACACGTTAGGACGCCATGAATCCCAGACCGGAAGCCCCAACATCTTAAGGTAGATGAGATTCTTGCCTTGCCTAACCTGGTGCTTTTAGCAGCTCCTTATCACTGTGGGAATGGGACTTCAGATGAAATAGACCAGAACCAGATTTTCCATTGCCAGTTAGTTTCTGTATCCAACTTAGTTGTCTCCATTTTAGGTTTGTAGAGCTGTGAACACTTAAAATAGAGAAGGGATTGTTAACTCTTAGTACCTCTGAGACAGCTTTTTATTTAGTCTCTTTTTACTTAAATTTTCTACAGTTAGCAAACTCAGATATATTCTTCCTCCTTTTGAATGAACCATGTAAAGTTGTGCCTTCACAAATGAACCCACAGAAACCCACAGAGGGCTGTGGTTGTACTAAACCTACTCCATCTAGGTCTGAACTATGTGGAAAACTCTCCACAGTTAACAACAATCGATTTAATATCCCCCATACAGTAACAGTGCTTGCTGGTATTAGATATTCTGAAAGGAAGTTTCCTGAATCCCTGATGTTACAGCTGGATTTTGGCTGCTAGGCTGAGTCAGATTCTGATCTCATTCTCAATTGGTGTCGTGACCATATAGCCTGTTCAGCTATTTTCACCTGGCTTTGCCCCAGTTTCCCACTAGTTTTACTGTTGTTTGCCCCACTTTGCTTGTTGTGGGAAGCCATGGGCTGCCTGGGCCTGTGGCATGCTGCTGTTTTACAACCTAAGAAAGCAGCATTAACAGCATGTTGATTTTTTTTCTTCCTTAGTGCAAATTGCAACAAGCCGCTTTGATCAGGCAGAGTGCTATTCATTAAGTGCCTGAAGCCCCAGTTGATGGAATGTAGTGAAAGGGGCAAAGTACCCTGCCATGTTTCCAGTGAAGAGTTTGGAAGTCTTGCTTCAAAATCTTTGTCTTGTTTGCTTTATCATTCTGAACATTGGTTGGAACATAACATTCTAATAGAGGATAGTTGGTAAAATGAGGATAATTCTCCAATTTTCAGGCAAGCAGATGGTATTTATTGCATGATGTTGGATGGGGTTTGGAGGCTTCTAGGGTAACCAGATCCCCCCTGGCCATGGGGGGGGATGGGGGGGGGCAGTGTGTGAGATCCAAGTTGGGAAACTCCTGAAGATTTGGTGACATAGCCTGGGGAGGACAGGGACCTCAGTGGGGTATAGTACCATAGAGTTCTCCCAGTTTGGTGTAGTGGTTAAGTGCGTGGACTCTAATCTGGGAGAACTGGGTTTGATTCCCCAGTCCTCCACTTGCACCTGGCTGGATGACCTTGGGCAAGCCATAGTTCTGATAAGAACTGTTCTTGAAAAAAGAGCAGTTTCTGTCAAGAGCTCTCTCAGCCCCACCTACCTCACAGGGTGTCTGTTGTGGGGAGGGGAAGGGAAAGGAGTTTGTAAGCCGCTCTGAGACACCTTTGGGTAGTGAAGGGCGGGGTATAAATCCAATCTCTTCTATCTTCTTCTTCTTCTTCTTCCCTGCAAAGCATCCATTTTCTCCAGGGTAACTGATCACTGTAGTCTGGAGCAATGCTCCCTCTAAGCTGTGAGCAAAATGTCTACTTTGTGAGCTACTGGCATTAAAGTTGTGAGTGAGCTAAGATAAAAATGTGTGAGCCAGAGGCTAAAAAACTGTGAACTAGCTCACACTAACTCAGCCTAGAGGGAATACTGGTCTGAAGATAAGCTGTAATTCTGGGGGGGGGGTCCCAATCAATGTTCCCTCTAAGCTGTGGAATCTTGTGAGCAGAAAGTCTACTTTGTGAGCTACTGGCCTTAAAGTTGTGAGCGAGTGGTTTGGCTACTGCATAAATTAGTTTGCTCTGGAGCCATCCTTCCTGAGCAAAGACGAAAATCTGTGGGCTGGAGGCTAAAAAACTGTGAGCTAACTCAGCTTAGAGGGAACACTGGTCCCAGGGTCCCACCTGGAGGCTGACATCCCTTGCGGCCTTCAAAACTCTGTTCTCCTTCAGTGGGGGGAAGTCATCCAGGAACTGGTTAGGTCACGCCTCCCACTCAGTCCTGATTCTGAGATCTACAAGTCAAAGGAAGGGACTTCTTGTGTCCTATTTAATTCAAATGACAAAGTCAAGCTGTGCCTAGGTTACCATGAATGTCCTCAGATTAAAGAAGAATTGAAAAATGTTTGTTTGTTTTTGTTGCTGCTACTTTGTTCCCAAATGTTCACAGCACAGCTTTCAAGCCAAATGCCTAACCTCCTCCAGCTAGTCCTTTCCTCTCTCCTGTTCCAAACAAAGCTTGAGTCCAGTGGTACCTTTAAGACCAACAAAATTTTATTTAAGGTGAAAGCTTTTGTGTGCAAATGTACTTCCTCAGACAAATTGAAACAAAATTTCTTCAAGCCTTACATACAGGAAGATGAGGTGTGTGTGTGTGTGTGTGTAAGCATCAGGAAGGACTAGTCAGGGTTAAGATGCACAAGTGAAGCTGCAATTGGATCAAGGCGGCAAGATCAATGAATGGCAGCAAATTAGCACACCAATGTGAGAGCTAACAAACAGATGTGAGAATGAAGCCTGAGTCCAGCAGCACCCTCAAGACCAACCAAGCTCAACCCGACAAGAACAGAGAGACTCTGCATGTATAGATACACACTTCTTCAAATATATAGAAACAGACTTCCTCAAATATTACATACAGGTAGGGGGGTTTAGTTGCCAGGAAGCGCTAATTAGAGTCAAGATGCATAAGTAACTGAGCAATAAATACTGGTAAGATTGGAATAACACATTTGGTAAGACATATAAATAGCAGCAAATTGGCATACAGATAATAAAGGAGTTAACAACAGATTTGAAAACTAAGTTTGAGTCCTGTGGTGCCCTTAAGACTAACGGAGTTTAATTTCTGCGTATAAGTGAGAACTGTGTGACTTAGCCTGTGTAGTGAGACAAGAAGCTGATATCTCTGTTAAGTCCTGGGAGTCCCATTGTCTGTTGTCCTGACTATTGTAATAACTTGTAATTCAGCAATCTTGCTTGCATTTGAAAGCATACATCTTAAATAAAATTTTGTTGGTCTTAAAGGTGCCATTTTTCTGCTGCTTCAGTCCAACATGGCTACTCACCTGAATCTGTTCCAAATGGTCTTTGTAGCATCAGTTATTCAGCTGTGGTTTTTGAAAGCAGCAAGTAATATGAGTGAAACTGAATAATGTTTTGAAAGGGTGGTTTGGTTAACTGCTCAGGTCATTATCCCCTGAGTTCCCGTTAGTGAGTTCATTAAACATTAGTATAACCCCCCCTTCCTTACATATTATTGATTGAAACGTATTGCAGTCTTGTAGTGTAGTGCTAACAATCTAATGATTTCCATGTAAACCAGTCATATTGTGACGCTGCTGAACAGGCCATCTTTTTTAGGAATGTGGAGCTTTCAATGCTGACAGAATCTGGAGATTCTTCCAGTCCCTGTAATCTCTTATTTCTTGGACACCCCCTTTACTTTGCTAATTGAGAGACAGGAATTTGTTTAAGCTGTTTATTGCTAGCCCTGCTGGCAGTTTTAAAGACTATTTAGCATTTGTGTAGCACTTTAAAGTGTTCAAAGTGCTTTGCACAAATTACGTTGTAATTCATACAACAGGCTAGTGTGTCAGGCTAGGAGCTAGGAGATCCAGGTTTGAATCCTTGCTCAGCCATTAAGCCAGTGGGTGACCTTGGGCCTTTTACATTCTCTCCGCCCAACCTACCATACAGGGTTGTTGTACAGGCAAAATGGAGAAGGGGAAAATATATACTGCTCTGAACTCCATGGAGGAAGGGTAGGATAAAAATATAAATTAATAATGCAAAGTAAATGAGTATCGCCACCTAGGGCTGCCAACCTCCAGGTGGGACCTGGAGATCTCCTGGAATTGCAACTGATCTCCAGACTACAGAGATCAGTCCCTGTGGAGAGAGTGGCTGTTTAGGAGGGTGGACTGTATGCCTTTATGCCTTGTAGAGGTCCTTCTCTTCCCAAATCCTGCCCTTCCCAGGCTTTACCCCCCAAATACCCAAGAATTTTCAAACGCAGAGTTGGCAACCCATTCACTACCCCATATTCCAGATGGGAGCCAAGGATGAGCAAGAGTAAGAGCAGCTCTCTTAAGGCCACTTAATCTGCAATCCTAAAAACAGCTTACTTGAAGTAAGTTCTCACAAATAAAAGGGGACTAACTTCTGAGTAGAACTCCTTAGGTTTGCTCCCTTAATGAGTTAGTGGTGAAGGTGAGAGTCAGACCAGAGATTCTTGGCAGCTCAGTCTCCTAGGTGCTGTACCATATCATACCAGCTCCTTTGCTTTAGTAACTGGAACTCCAGTGTAAGAGAGATCTTCAGCTGAGTGAAATCTGCCTGCCTGCCACCTGTCTGTGGTTGCTAAAGCTTGCATCCTTGGGACTGGGGATGACAAGGGAGGTATTTGGATTATGTTTTTTCTCCTCTTCCTCCCCCAAAGGACACACAGCAGGGGAAGGTGGAGGTGGGGAGACGAGTGTGCTGAAAATATGCATATCTCAATGGCTCATAATACAGTCAACTCAAGTTTGTCAACTTGGGTAGCAGTTGGCTTTAGCAGTTGTCAAGTGTTGTTTGTAGTCCAACACTCTGCATATTTACTTGGAAGAAATGATTGCTGAGTTTGATGGGGTTTATTCTGAAGTAAGTGTGCATTGGCCTGCAGCCTTAGCCTGTCTTCATGCACAGCATCAAAGTGTTTCAAGAATAACCTGGAGGACTTTGAATCATACAGAGTGTAGGTAAATAGGCTAGCCATGCAATCAGGCAGCCATCTGCTGGATTTTAGCTTATTTCACCCTTTTGTGTACTAAGTGGGTTAAGATCTGAGTACTCCAGCTTTACTAGGTTGTGGACTGGTCTGTAAGTCTGTGGTCTGTGTATCACATTGCAGCCTGCATCTTTGCAGTATTCGCTTATGTTACTCTTCCTTGTTGCCTAGGTTTCTGTTATCTCAGTTTGTCTGCTCTTTCATCGCTCTCTGACTTTATGCTTCCTCAACATCCTATGCCTAGTCAGCAATGTTCAGATTGATGAATGTGGATACAGTAGGTATATTTTTGATGGAAAGCCCACAAAAAGTCTTGCCCTCCTGAGGGACAGGTGAATGCTGATAGTTCCAAGTTTTGCTTGAGTCAAAGTTTGGTTGGTTGGTTTGTTCAAGTTTCTTTTGGTTTCTTCACTTGCAGGTGGCTGGTGACACAGCATGCCTTTGTTCCTAACCCCTGAATCGAGCATCAAATAGTCACCGGCTTCAGTGTTTGCTTCTTGAGAGATGTCTGCAACCAGAGGCAATGGAGAGCACTGGAAGTCCTTGGAATCTGTGGGGATCAGCCGTAAGGAACTGGCTCTTGCGGAAGCCCTGCAGATGGAGTATGATGCCCTGTCCCGCCTGAGGCAGGATAAGGAGGAGAGCCAGGCTAAGCAAAATATTGACCAACCTCTCATTTCCTGGGATGATCCAATTCTGGATTACAACAAACCTGCTGTCAGGAATGACTGCCATAATATCAAGGTCATGCGAGGCCTTTCTGGCTCAGATCCCACCCTGAATTACAATGCCATCTCAGGCCAGGAGGTTTCAAGAGCTTTTGAGACCAACAACACTACCTCATCAAGTCTGCTGCCTGAGCCAGATAATCAGCCTTGGTTGAAGGGACCTCTCTCCAGTGACTACTTGTACATCTTTGACAGCTCAGGGGGAGAGTTCCTGACTGAGCCCAGTAGGACATCCCATCACAATAGTGGTGACAGCAGCTCCCCCAAGAAGCTTTCTCCTCCCCCATTGCCTCCTCGCATTGCTATCTGGAATGATTCTGAAGTGACACAAGCTTCAATTAAAGGGTCTCAGCCCAATGATATCAATATGTTTTCCTCAGCCCATGAGAGAGCTGATGGGAAATTGCTAGGCCGCAGAATCTCAGAGGAAGACCAGTATAGCACTGTGGACTATGATGGCATCAATGATGCTATCACAAGACTAAACCTCAAGTCCACATATGACGCTGATCTTCTGAGGGAAACCACATGGAGCTGGAAGGGAGGTCGAAGTATATTTGAGAAAGAAAGCAGTGGAAAGCCAGTTGCTCGCAGCAAGACCATGCCTCCCCAAGTCCCTCCCAGAACCTATGTATCCAGGTTTGGTGAACGGAAGAATGCTGCACCTAACAAGAACCGGAGGATCTCAGCAGATCCAGTAAGACCATTTTTGTGTCATCAAAATTAGCATGCAGAGCTGAGAATATGCCTGAAAAAACCTGGAGCTGATGGAATATTGGGGAGGGGGAGGAAGGAGATGTCAAGGAGTCTCAAGTAACGCTGGGAATCTCAAAGAGAAGGTCTGCTAAGAGATACACACAACTGTCTCAATGTGGTCACTTTCTCGTGATTTTAGATACAGTATGGAGATTCCAGGTGCCACAGGATTATCATTCATCGTCATAAAAGTATTAGTAACTAACAAGTCCTTGAATATTGTTTGTTTTCTTTTAAGTTAATCTTTAACTGTATCCCAGGAAGGGCGGTGGTGTAAAAGTGGTATACTGTACCCTTGCCAGTCAAGTTAGAAAACATCAGCCCTAAGGAAGTGTGCTCAGTCTTTTTCTTGGAATCTTTATATATTCATATAATGACTGCATGAGTTAATTGTATGCTTTTAGACTTTCCCCCTCCTAAGCTTTCTGCTGCCTTATTAAGTGTTCAAAAGTAGACCCCCCCCCCGTTTTTGCGGGCCCCTCCCTCAATCCTCAGCTTCCCCTCCCTCCCTCTGGCTCCTTCACCCCCTGATCGATTGCCTCACAAATATGAGCTGGCATCTTCCTGTTTGAGCTTATCTGTGATGAACTGAGTCTCTTTAGGACCCAGCAGCAACCGGTGGTTTTGCAGCAGTTTGCTCCTCCTGTTGGATTTTCTGCTAGGCTTCAGAAAAGATTGTGGAAAGGAGTGAGGGAGGAAGCTTGATCCTCACTCTCCTTTAAAAAAAAAAACATGACAGCTTTGCTAGGCCTCTTAGTGTCTATTAACATTAGGATTCTGGCTTGCCTCAGTAGAAGGCTCCAGTGGGGGCTGTGTGGGTGTGTGCCAGGCAGATCCCCTCCTTGCCCAGGAGCCTTTGATTTAATTAGCTGGTGGGCCCCCCAAGGCCCCCTCCCCCAAAAATCCTAGATACGGAGCTGGGTAAGAATTAGGACTGTGTTATGCATAAAGCCATGTTTGCACAATTCCTGTATGTTAGCACTCACACAATCCTATGCAGAATTACTGCCATCTAAACTCACTGAAATCAATCCACTTAAGGTTTGAACAGGGCTTTTTTTGTAGAAAAAGCCCAGCAGGAACTCATTAGCATATTAGGCCACACCCATGACAGCACATCTCATTAGCATATTAGACCACACTCCATGCCTTCCCTTGGCTTGCCCGGGCGGCCTGCAACTGCAGGGAGCCCAGGCAAGCCAGCCCTTGGAGAGAAGAGAAGGCAGTTTAAACTTGGCTTGCAGCTGTGGGGGGCCCAGGCAAGCTGTCCCTTGGAGGGAAGAGAAGGCAGTTTAAACTGCCTTCCTTTGGCTTGCCCAGGCACCCCGCGACTGTGGGGAGGCTGGGCAAGCCGGCCCTTGGACAGGCCAGGGAAGGCACAGGGAGGCATTTAAATGCCTCCCCAATCCTTCCAGGCCCCCCCTGGCCTGCCCGCCTCAGAGTCGCTGTGGGAGTCTCTCTCCAGGCCTTCCCTCTGTAGCCACGCACACAGAGGTTTTGGCTGTAGTGGGCGTGGCCAACTCTGAAGCCAGCTGGAATTCCGTTCCTGTGTGTGCCTGCCCCCAAAATAGCCCTGGGTTTGAATACTGCACAGCAAGACAGGATCACTGGCAGTCTTCAAGCAGTGGCAGAGCAAACACTTGTCAGGGATGCTTTAGGCTGGTCCTGTTATAAGCAGGGGGTAGGTCTAGATGGCCTATATGTCCCCTTCCAACTCTGATTCTATGAATAATGGAGTACATAGACAGAATGATTGATCTTTTACTTCAGTATTCATAATTTGAATTACAAAAGCAGCTGTAGAGAGTTAGAGTATAAACACTGTGAGTGCAAAGCTCTTCCTTAAAGCTTTGCAATCTCAATAAATAGGACAAAATGAAATATAGAGATATTAGTGGCAACCATATTGAAGCCTACTGTTGGAAGCAGTGTACTATTTTTAGTCAGCATGTCTTCACAAGCGGTAGGAAGTTTTCGGTAGAAGAACTGAAGGCAGCATAACATTTTCAGAGCACATCTTAGGGTCATGGAACATATGTCAAGGGCTGAAATATGGATGCACACACTGTTTACTATAGTATATGTATGGCTCTTAGCAGGTAAGTCTTCAGGGCACTAGTGCAATACTGTATGTGAAGACGTTTGTTATCCATTGTGCATTGTCACCTGTTGCTTGAGTTAAGTATTTGCTGTCCCACAAGTTAATTTTTGAGTAAGACAGAAGTGTTTTCTTTTTGACAGATATTAGAACATATCTTCACAGAAAACCTCTTTTGAGACATCCCCTTATTCTGTCTATAACTAAATTAAAATCACAGCTATTCACACTTGCACAACCACAGGAATTGTTGACAGGGAAAAGAAAAATCATAAGACCCTTATAAAAATAATAGTGTGGAAATTTTCAGTTGTAACCAGCTTCTAGTTTGTTTCTGGACCTAATTCAAAGTGCTGGTTTTGACCTTTAAAGCCCAGAATGCCATAAAGGCTGCCAATCCCAAAATTACAACTAATCTCCAGACTACAGAGACCAGTTTCACGGAAGAAAAAGTTTCAGAGAGCACTATGGCATTACATTCCTGCTGAGCTCCCTTCCACTCCCTAGTTGTCAACCCTATCCATGGGTCCAAAGTACCTGAAGGACTGCTCCACTCATATCAACTTGTTTAAGCCCTAACATCAATAAATGGGGCCTTCAAGTCAGAACCTGCCTGCAATATCTGGAGTTAGATTAGCAGGAATTAAAGTCAGAGCCTTTTCTGCAACTGCTCCCCAGGATATGGAATTTATCCTTGATGTGAGACTAATACAGACTTGCAAGGTTTCCAGCTACAGCAGGAAACCTCCTACCCGGCACTGGCCCTTCCAACTGCTGTTGAGCTGAGGCCAGGGGTAAAGGAATGAAGGGGAATTGGTTTCATCCCAGGAGCATTCCATCACTTCTGGGGATGCTCCAGCATTTAACCATAAAGTCTTGGGTGAAACAGTGTTGTCAACAATGTACTGACATCACTTTTGGGGAGCACCAGAAGCGATGTCACCATATTGGCAGTGCCATTTCTGACAAGCCCCCCCCCAAGACGTTGAGTCTACTGCTAGTCACCAGCCTCTGTAGCAACCCTAGACTCATGTTGTATCTTCAGGCCATCCAGAACAAACTGAAGACTTTTAAAAATTATTCTAGAAGACCTTTGAGTAACTGTAGTGGAGATTGTTTTGGCTCTCTAAAAAAGATGATTATAATTTCACTGCTCTTGGGATTTGATTTTACTGCTGATCTGGCAATCTTGCAATTGGACAATTTTATGATCTTTTGTTAGGTGTCTTGAGTGCCCCTTCTTGGCAGAAAAATGTTTAAATGATCTTTAATTACAATAGCCAAAAGCAGTATATACCACAAATGATGTGTGGTTTAAAAGGATCAAATGCCAGAGACAAGATAAAGAATGCATATTGTGAATTGTGATTTGTATGCCTGTCTGTGGTACAGTAAAGACTGAGTTTTATTTCTTTTCATTTTGAGATATTTCACTTCTAGACTTTGACGGACATTGAGATATAGTAATTCTTTGTCATGGGCAGAGACCTGTAATCTTGTTATGGGGTGTTACTGAGGTGAGAGCCAGCATGGTGTAATGGTTAAGAGCAGCGGACTCTAGTCTGGAGAAGTGGATTTGATCCTCCACTCTTGAAGTCTGCTGGGTGACCTGGGGGCCAGTCACAGTTCTCTCAGAACTCTCTTAGCCCCATGTGCCTCACAAGGTGCCTGTTGTAGGAAGAGGAAGGGAAGGAGATTGTAAGAATCCTTAGATAAATGGGATTTAAAAACAACTCTTCTTGTTCTTCTTCTGCTCTAAATGGCCCATGTATTAAAAACACTAGATTTCAAGCCCCCACAATCTGTGAAGCTGTGTCTTCACAGACTTTTGGTATGGGAAGAGAATCCAACTTGCCGCACATCCTATCCCTGAGTATTGACTCCCCCTGATGGTACATTTGTCCAATAGGAATGCCGTCTTGGCTAGTACTTATTCCATAGTCCCAAAACTTATTTGGAGGACCTTTCCTAAGCTTCCCATTTGACAAATGCTGAAACTAAAGCTCTTGTGGAGATGTACTTTAAACATCTACTTTGGATTGTAATGAATACCAGGTTCTGATATTTGTTCCTAATCCCGATTTAAATGTCACCCCCAGGATTCACTGTCCCTCTAGTACATTGGCTGTACTGAGTTTGTTGTCACATATTAAGTGCTTTTGCTGCTGTGCGTACATACATCTGCTGTGCTATTTATAAGATCCACCCAGCAGCAGCCTGAGTTGGTGTCCGGCAAAGCTCTTCTCTTTCCAAAAGTTGTGAGTTCACTTCAGCTGCATTTTTTCCAAGAAGCAACAGCTTCCGAAACATTGCAAGTTTCTCAGGAAAGACGCAGTGTGAGGAGAGTGACAGGCTAGCTTCCTGCCACCAAGCAGAGATCAGGAAAATTGTTGACTTCTCTGGATCAAGCCTTTTAAGAAGAATTCCTAGCCCTTTTATCATGCTGCTAAAAGTGGATTTCTGGTAAAGGAGATACCAGAGCATTCTAGGCCTGGATTGCAGTGATAGCCTTTACTAGCTTTTAGCATTGTAAACGGGTCAAGGCATGTCTTAGGACACAACAGTAGATGATAAATAACTATGGAACCCCAAGGATATAAATATGAGCAAGCTGTTATTTGCCACTAAACTTCATGGGATTAACTCCTCATGCAACATGTGAAAATGTTGTCAGGAGCGCCTGCTTGTTATGTAAGTTACTCTTTTTTTCTACTGTGTAAGAAACTAATTATGAAAGAACATGAAAATTGTCTTTAATGTCTGTGGTGCACTCTCTCTCTCTCTCTTCCCCACCCCCTTCCTCTGTTCGGTGGGTTAATTGCTCTGACAGTGGGATCTTTGTTTGCTTTAAAACAGTGAATTGAGGCACTGAGATCATGTACACACGCACAGTGTGGCGTGGCATGGCATTCAAAGTGTCTCTGTCCCTGCTTCCTCTACATCCTGCTCTGGCATTTGGTAAAGAGGCAATGGAAACTCAGTGAAAAGTTTTAAGTATATTTCTCAACAAAGTGAGCTTTGACTCACAAAACTTTATAGCCCTGGAACATTTTGTTGGTCTTTAAGGGCCTACTGGACTCAAATTTTGTTCTACTAATATGTCTACCTACCTGGAACTGGATGTGTCTTGTTACTGTTGCTAAGTTTTAGAGTAAGAAAAAAAACATTTTAGCCAAGGTGGACACTAATAACAACTTCCGTTCAATCTATAAAATTTACAGTGTAGGGCAGTGGTTAGGGTGTCAAACAAGGACTGGGGAGACCCAGGGTCAGGTCCTCACTTGTCCATGAAGTTCACCAGATGATTTTGGACCAGTTACTCTCTTTTAGTTTAAGCTATCTCACAGGGTGGTTTGTGAGGATAAAATGGAAATTCAGAGTGGAAGTATAATAGAGCAGGTTGCATTATAGTGAGTTTAAAACATTACTTTTGCCATGCAGAAAGCTGTGTGCATACTCATTCTACAGGTGCCACCCCTGTGGTTCAGATGTGCACTCAGGCTGTAGACAAGTATGGGCTCCTGGATGTGTATTGCCATCTTCTTCCAAAACTGCTATATAGACAGAATTATAGAAAATGTACCTTAAGGAACAGTTATATGCTAACCAGTTAAGTCATGCCAATACATAGTAGATTTCTAGGTGTGAGCTCTGCACTCAGAAGAGTGTAAAGTTTCTGTCTTCAACAGTCTCAAGCCAAACCAAAGGCTGCATCTCTTACGTTACACTTACTAGATCTGTAATGCTAACCCCCCCATGCAAGTTAACCCACATTTACCAC
Organism: Gekko gecko; assembly: GCA_029375565.1. Lineage (NCBI taxonomy): Eukaryota > Metazoa > Chordata > Lepidosauria > Squamata > Gekkonidae > Gekko > Gekko gecko. Next base: position 117,428,237 of record JAPDNY010000006.1, on the reverse strand, counting down.
TGTACCATAAAACTGTCAAGAAGGGGATGGTAAAGGTTGGCTAAGGGTGTGTTCAGACGGATCTTTTGATCTGCCATAGGAACGACTCCCTTGCGGATCAAAAATGCACGACCAGACAGAAACATCTGGGAAATATTCCGGTCCCATAGGCATCCCGTTCTGCTGCGCCTCCAATCCTGATTTAAAAAGTAGCAGTTTCAATGTAGGGTTTTCGCTTACCCGCGCAACAACTGCAGACTTTCTTCCGTCTGGTCACTCCATTAGCACGCGATGCTCCCGTCGGCTCGGTCTGACGTCAGACCGAGCCGACGGGGGCGCGATTTTTAAAAATTGAAACCCCATGTGCGCTTTAACGAGGAAACGCATTCAGCGATAAGCACTACGAGGAATGTAATATTCATGCTTATTTCTTTTAGGGACAAGATGTTACCGCGATGGGAGATGGAGGGGGGGAAGGACTGTTTTAACTTGCAAAATAGTCCCTCCATTGATCATGATGGCAATGGCAAGGCGGAGGACCGGGACTTTGCTGAAAACCCTCCGCGATCGCCTCAGTTCTCCAAGGAGGCGCAGTCTTGCCTATGCGAATGTACAAAACTTTTTTTAAAAAAAAACCCCGGTGGATGCCGTGTAGACAAATCACGGTGGGAACAACGCGCGGTGAGGCTATTTCATGGGGGGCGTCTGGTCGTGCTAGGCTGGATTAAAAAAATCGGGATAAAATTTTAGGAGGGCTCATGGCGCGATTGACTGGCCGTCTGAACGCAGCCTAAGTTGAAAACTAGGCTTGTAAGGAAACCATTGCACATACTTAACTCCTCTTACCTGTTCAGTCCACATTCTCAGCACCTCCACTGAGTTGTGTGAACTGCTCTGTGGCCTCAGTATCCTGGTGAAACTTACACTGGCAAGTGCACAAGATGGAGTCAGAACTGTGTTTAATTTGCTGTTGTTGTTGCAATTTGTGACTGTGCTTTCTGTTTCTGTGTGGCCTTTAGTGCCAGGGCACTTCTCGACATTATCCTGTGGCCAACGGCTATGAGTTGTTTGAGGTCTCTGAGGAGAAAGATGAAGAGGTTGCTGCTTTCTGTCATATGTTGGATGTGTAAGTACTTGTTTGGGACAGAAAATGATTCAGTAAAATACTGTTTCAGGACTGGATACTGGCCAACATCCCCCTTTGAATTTAAGGGTCTAGAGCACCAGGACAACATAAATGTCTCAAACAACTGATTACTGTTGTTGATTTAATTCTCAGCAACTAGAAGAAATCCTCTTTGACTCTAACATTTATATTGCATTGTGTCTAAGGAATGGCATCTGTGGAAAATGTATTGGAAGCCTCGAACTGATTGGATGAGAATGAACCTATTTAGGATTATAATTCCTACCCTGGAATTGATTGGATGAGGATGAACCTATTTAGACTTTTAATTCCTACCACTGATTGCAGTAAAGCAGTAATAACAGAAGGCAGAGGAAGCATTCTAGCCATGCTTTGACAATCATAAATAAAGGAACTGGGGAGTGTTACAAGGCCACTGTATTGAATTGCACAAATAGCTCAAATAAACAGAGTCTCAGTCTTTTGCTCTGATTGAGAATTACAGTTCTTTGTGAAAGTGCACTCTCATCTCTCTGATATAAAGACAGCTTGCTTCTTCCCACCCTAGTTTCCCCAATTTTTCCTCTTTCCCTGTGTCATAAATGGCACATCACACAAATATTCTCTGGTTTAAATGTGTAAATGATATTTGGCTTCCCGCTTCTTTGCATGCTCCTTTAGTAAGTCTGATGTTACACCTGTTTATGTGTGTAACAACCAGTACAGCAGTTGTTCAGAAAATTGTTGGGTCAAGACTTGGGAAAGCAAGAACACACTCTCTATGCTTTAGGGGACACAAAAACAAGCTATTCATTTTACAAGAACTTGCCCATATCTAAGCCATGCACATTCCTCTTGTTTAGTGGATATATCATGAGTGTCCACTCGAATTGGCTATAGCTGAATTAAAAAAATGTTCAAATTGTTTATTGTGCCATCTGTTGTTTTACTGGTTTTATCACTTTTATTGTTTTATGAGTCTTGTGTTGTAAGCCACACTAAGCCCACTCATGGGATAGGATGGGGTAGAAATTAAATAAATACTGAAGGGAAGGAGGTTGTTGAGGTACCAGGGCAGATGAAATAGTGGGCTGAGGCATGAAATAATGACAGGGAGGAATATGAGGGTTAAGGCTGAACCAAATAGTTGGGAAGCTAGATGAGTGAGGCGTGCTTCATGGCCATAAAGTTCAGGCACACCCCCACTGTTTGCGATCATTTTGCTAGACAGTTATAAAATGCCTGATCCTTTCAGACAGAAATCTTACATTAGAAATTCCTTAGGTAAATTTCTTTAGAGAAAATGAAATAAGATTTTCGTGCAAATGTGAAAACAGATGTGTCATCACAAGGCTTGATGAGACTACCCCTAAGTAGTACAGTGTCTGGCTTCCATACCAGTCACAAATCCAGTGAAACCAGGCCAGCCACAAAGTCTCTGCATTTAGAGGACTCATAAGAACATAAGAAGAGCCTGCTGGATCATACCAGTGGTTCATCTAATCCAGAATATTGTTTCACACCACAGCCAATCAGTTGCCCTGGAGAGCCAAACAAACAGGGTATAGAGGCTGAGGGCCTACCCTGCTGCCGCCGCCCAACACTGATATTCAGTGCAGTAGAAAAAAGCAAGAGTCCAGCAGCACCTTAAAGACTAACATAATATGTGGCAGGGAATGAGCTTCGTGAGTCACTGCTCACTTCTTCAAATGGTATTTGAAGAAGTGAGCAGTGACTCACAAAAGCTCAAAACTTTTTTTTTTTAGTCTTTAAGGTGCTCCTGGACTCTTGCTCTTTTCTACTGCTACAGACAGGCTAACACGGCTTCCCATCTTGATATTCAGAGGTTTGCTGCCTCTGTAGATGGAGGCTTCCTTTGGTCACCACGGCTTGTGGCCATGGATGGACCTTTCCTCCATGAATCCGTCTTCTCTTTTAAAGCTATCTGTGCTCATGGACATCACTTCCCCTATCACAGTGAATTCCACAATTTAATTAGTCATTGAGTTGAAAAAGTATTTCCTTTTGTCTGTCCTGAACCTGTTTCCAAACCATTTATTTGGGTATCTCCAAGTGCTAGTATTATGGGAGTGGGAAAGGGAGAAAAAGCTCCCCCTATCCACTTCACTCCCTTGGTATATATAGTAAAATAATTCTTAGTAAATTAACCAAAAAGAAAAGAACACTGCCCTTACGCTAGTGATAGTCTGATTAAGAGTGAAACAGCCCCAGGAGGCATAGAATGTTGAGAGCTGTTGACAGACAGTTGAAAAATGAAAAAAATGGGGATGTGCCTTCCTTCAAGCCCCTAAGAATGTATAGATTTGGGGCTGGCTGGGAGGAGAAGAAATGTAGGGACAATGTTCCAGATGACTGATCTCCCTTTCCCAGTTCCTTACAGATCTCCACATTGTAATGATATAAAGTCCAAAAGGGAAAGAAATTAAAATAGGACTAAGAGGAAATTAAAAGGTCAAGTACCAAGATCTCTGGGGGAGAAAGAGGAAAGGCAAAACAGGGGGGAAGACGTTCTTTCTGGTTCTAGAGGGCATGGGCTGGTGATGGGACCCAACAGTACCCTCCTCCATATCTTTTTTATTTCCCACAGCTTGAGATCCGGCTACAGTATAAAGGACTACTCCCTTACTGGTTATGTCTGGAGCACTGTGAACCTCAGTCCCGAACACCTTGGCCATGGGGTCAGCTTGAAAGTGACTGTGGTTTACGACAGTCTGCAGGAGCCTCTCACCTTCACCTGTGACTGTAAGTTGTTAGTTTGAACTAGAAAGTCCCTTCAGCTCATAGCAGCAGGCAGAATTCACTCCTCTTCCTGGCAATAAATGGGCTGCCATTACTTATTGTAGGAATGTCTTATGGAATGAATGGTCTATGAGGCTGTTCTCTGGTTCCTTTAAAACAAATGATAGACCTTGTGGGCTCTTTTCAGACTTTTTTGGGCCACAGTATTCTTATTCATTTGACTGGAAATCAGAAATTTATCTAGTGTTTTTCTTGTGAGAGGGTATCATATTTTTCCAGCTCTTAAATAGCCATTTTTTTTACAGGATAGAGTTATGATGTTCACCCCATTTTTGTACATACACCTGTTGTAGAATCTATGTACATATATGAAGTTGCTTTATAATGAGTCAGACAGGTGGCCCATCTAGCTCTGATTGACAGCAGCTCTCAAGGGACTTAGACAGAGAACACTTCTTAATGCCTGATATCTTTTTAGAAGTTATAGGGATTGAGCCTAGAACCTTCTGCTTACAAAGCAGGTGTGCTACCAGTGAGCCATGGCTCTTTTTAAACGTTTGCTACAGAATATGGTTTTACGTCTCTACTATATAGCCCCTGTGATATTAGCCAGACATCACAAAAAAATTTCCTCCATGTTCTCATCATTTTTTGAACCTTTTAGCTTAGTGTTTTAATTTGTAACATTATTGTGAAACTAGGAATAAGGCCCGTTGTGGAAATAAATACAATGAGCTCTAGAAAGAGGCTCTTGGGCACTTAGCATCACTTTGCTGTGGTGACCTCAGCAGGGTGTGATGACAGAGCCCACCATTTTCTCCAGGGGAACTGATCTCCACCATCCGAATAACAGTTGTAATTCTGAGTGATCTCCAGCCCTCACCTGGAGAATGGCAGCAATGGTTCCCCAGGAGGAAATGGCTGGTTTGGAGGGTGGAGTCTATGGCATTGTACCTGTCTGAGGTCCCATCCCTCCTCAAACCCCACCCTCTCCAGGCTCCACCCCTCAAATCTCCAGGAATTCCCCAAACTGGAGTTGGCAACCCTATTTCCTTCCCAGCCAATCATCAACCTGCCTTTATCTGCTCCTCTGACTTCAGCTTTCCACCTCCCCCCTCACCTGTAGCTTCTGCTTAGGAAAAGTATAGTCTTTCTCTGCAGTGGAGACCCAAGCAAGAGGGAAGAGACTTCAGCAGGGTATAATAAAACAGAGTCTACCCTGCAAAGCAGCCATTTTCTCCACTGGAACTGATCTCTGCCATCTGGAGAGCAATTGTAATTCTGACTGATCTCCAGCCCTCACATGGAGATTGGCAGCAGTGGTTCCCCAGGAGGAAATGGCTGATTTGGAGGGTGGAGTCTATGGCAATGTACCTGTCTGAGATCCCACCCCTTCCCAAATTCTGGCTTCTGTTGACTCCACCACAAAATCTCCAGGAATTTCCCAGCCTGGAGCTGGCAACCCTAGTCAGGACCGGCCCCAATGAGTTCCCTACCAAGGCCAAATTAGGCCTGGAATGGGCCTCCTGGCTTTGCCTTTTTACTGACAAAACCAAGCTTGGTTGCCTAGCAACAGCCACTGAGGGAAAAGTTAGCCCCACAGGAACCAAGCAGGAGAAGTGTCTTCATCAGAAGAGACAGTTGTTTTGGCAGTTTATTCTCTCAGTCAAGTGGCCAGGCTGCCACTGGGCAAGAGAGAGGAGAAGACCCAGCCCCCAGCCAATGGCACACAAGTACTCTTGAGTGGCGGTTGATGGGCCAATAGCTGATGGAGCGCACAGCACAGCCAGTGGGAGAGCCAGAAGGTGCCATGTTGGGCTTTTATATATATAGGATTCCAGTTTGCCTTAGTGCCCCCTAGAAGAAGAAGAAGAGAAGAGACTGGATTTATAGTCTCAAATTGGATGAGGTCAGTGTGGCCCTGCTTCTGCAGTGACTCTGTATAACATACTTTCCACTTAAAAGGCCTATAGGAGGTATTTTTATAGTTCCACAAGGGATACTAAACAAGCAGTGGCAAGTCTTCTTCAGCCTCTTGGCTGGCAGAAGTTCATCTTTTATCTTTCTGTTTTTTTTCTTACAGACATGTATGTGATACTACCAACAACATGGGATTTAAAAAAAAATCTTTCATAATTGCATATTAAATGGATATTTGGAAAGCAAATGTTGGAGACATTGAATTTGCAAGTTCATAAATGCTGAGCAGTATTTGTGAATTTCACAATTTTATCTAGAGTTATCTTGATTTTGTTCTTTGTGATTGTTTAGCACAATGTTTAATATTTAATGTACTGTTTAAAATACATTATCTTGGCATTTTCCATTCAGTATTTGCCATCTTAGTATTTATTTACCCTGTAACAGATTGACAGTTATCCATCCATGTCTTATAAGCGGTGACCAGTATCTAATTTAAGGAGTATTTTATTCACGTAGTTCACTTGTTTAATGAAGCAGATTTATGCAATTAGTTCAGCTTGACCTTGTTCAACAGGTGAACAAATGCAATTAAGCGAAATCAGATTTCTTGTGAACATTTCCAGTGTAAATGTGGAGATTAATGAACTGTAGGATTTGCTTTCTTTAATTAATTTCAAAGCTTTCCCCCCTTCTCTAACACTGTGTCATAAATCAATCCAATTTTACATGCAGAAAAGAAAGGCACTAGTGTGAGACATCACAATATCAGCTCAAATCAGCTAATCTTTTCTTTGTGTGGCTTTGCTTATTCATTTTGTCCCTTCAGGCCGCTCCCCACCCCAACAATCTCCGGCATTGAATGTGTTGGCCTGGCATGTGATGTTGAGGAGAGTTTGGCTATCTAGTTGGTGTACCGACTGCCTAACACACCGGCAGATACCCTGTCCGATCTGTTGGATGCTGTATCGGGCTGGGCACTGGAGTTCCCCAGGCTTTTAGTCCTGGGTGACTTCAATGTTCATGCTGATGATGCAGCGTCCACTCAGGCTAGGGACCTAGTGTCATCCGTGGAGGCACTGGGACTCTCCCAGTTTGTATCGACTCCCACACATCAAGCAGGCCACACGCTAGATTTGATTTGTTGGGATGGGGATACATGTGGATCTGATGACTACAAAGGTAGTTCCATGGTCTGACCACTTTGCCCTGCAGGTCCGCTGCGCATACCATGCCTGCCCTGTTTAGGCGGCAAGCACATTTATGCTCACCTGTGGAGCCAATTGGAACCTGTTTGGCTTCAAGATGCTCTGCGAGATCCGATGCCCCCTGGTGGCTTGTTAGATGAGCTGGTGGAGGACTGGGAAAACTGGCTGTCTGAAGCCATCGATGAGATCACCCCCTGGCGCCCTCTGTGCCCTCGCACCAAAGCAGCACCATGGTATACTGTGCAGCTGCGGAGGATGAAGCGAGAGCTAAGACAGCTAGAGGGAAGATGGTGGCGTGCTCATGACGAAGTGACAAGAACATCTTACAGGACGCTTATGAAAGCCTATGAGATGGCAGTGAAGGTCACAAAGAAAGATTTCTTTGTGGCCTCCATTGCATCTGTGAGCTCGCGCCCAGCCCAGTTGTTTAGAACTATTCGGTCTATCATGATTCTGCCACAGGGCAGACCAAATAGTAGGGAACTGGCTATTGGCTGTGAGGCATTTGCGAGCTACTTCATCTTTAAAAGGGCTCCAGGGGAGATCCAGGAAATTACAGGCCAGTCAGTCTGACATCGATACCGGGTAAGTTGGTGGAAATTGTTATTAAGGAAAGAATTAGTAGGCACATTGATGAACAAAAACTATTGAGGCAGACTCAGCATGGGTTCTGTAAGGGAAGATCTTGTCTCACTAACCTGTTAGTGTTTTTTGAGGGAGTGAACAAACATGTGGACAAGGGGGACCCAATAGATATTATTTACCTTCCGGAAAGCTTTTGATACAGTTCCTCATCAAAGGCTCCTAAGTAAGCTCAATAGTCATGGGATAAAAGGATAAGTCCTCTTGTGGATCAAGAACTGGCTTATAAATAGGAAACAGAGAGTGAGTATAAATAGGAAACTTTCTCAGTGGAGGGTGGTTAGCAGTGGGGTACCACAGGGATCAGTACTCGGTCCGATGCTTTTTAACTTGTTTATTAATGATTTGGAATTGGGAGTAAGCAGTGCAGTGGTTAAATTTGCAGATGACATGAAGTTGTTCAGGGTGGTGAAAACCAGGGAGGATTGTGAGGCACTCCAAAGGGATCTGTCGAGGATGGGTGAGTGGGCATCAACGTGGCAAATGGGGTTCAATGTGGCCAAGTGCAAAGTGATGCACATTGGAGCCAAAAATCCTAAATATAACTACACGTTGATGGGGTCTGAACTGGCAGAGACTGACCAAGAGAGAGATCTTGGAGTCATAGTGGATAACTCAATGAAAATGTCTAGACAGTGTGTAGCTGCAATAAAGAAGGCCAACGCTATGCTGGGGATTATTAGGAAGGAAATTGAAAACAAATCAGCCAGTATCATCATGCCCCTGTATAAATCATTGGTGCGACCTCATTTGGAATACTGTGTACAGTTCTGGTCGCCACATCTCAAAAAGGATATTATAGCATTGGAAAAAGTGTAGAGAAGGGCAACTAGAATGATAAAAGGGTTGGAACACCTTCCCTATGAAGAAAGGTTAAAACGCTTGGGGCAGTTTAGCTTGGAGAAACGACGGCTGAGGGGTGACATGATCGAGGTTTATAAGATTATGAATGGGATTGAGCAGGTTGAGAAAGAAGTACTTTTCTCCCTTTCTCACAATACAAGAACTCGTGGGCACTCCATGAAATTGCTGAGCAGTCGGGTTAGAACAGATAAAAGGAAATACTTTATCTGGGATGGGAACTCTCAGTCTGGGGCAGGTGATGACTCTATTCTTGGTGCTGGAGGGAGCAGTGGGGGGCTTCTGGTGCCCTGGCCCCACTGCTGACCTCCGGATGGCACCTGGTATATTTTGGCCGCTGTGTGACAGAGTGTTGGACTAGATGGGCCATTGGCCTGATTCAACATTGGCTTCTCTTATGTTCTTATGTTCTCTTATGTTCTTACTTCTTCACCCAAAGAGTGATTAACATATGGAATTCACTGCCACAGGAGGTGGTGGCAGCTACAAGCATGGAGGGTTTCAAGAGGGAATTAGATAAACATATGGAGCAGAAGTCCATCAGTGGCTATTAGCCACAGGGTATAGATGGGAATTCTCAGTCTGGGGCAGGTGATGCACTCTATTCTTGGTGCTGGAGGGGGCAGCAGTGGGAGGGCTTCTAAAGTCCTGGCCCCACTGCTGGACCTCCTGATGGCACCTGGTATTTTTGGCCGCTGTGTGACAGAGTGTTGGACTAGATGGGCCATTGGCCTGATTCAACATTGGCTTCTCTTATGTTCTTATGTTCTTATGTTCACAGATAAGATTGTGGCACTCCACCAGAACCTCGTGGCCACAATTGAGACAATAAAGGAACTGGAAGCCCCTTGTCTGTCTCCAGGTCCAATATCGGACCACTTCAACCGGCTCCCCCAGGAGGAAGTTGACAGGATCTTGGCATCAGTGAGGCCTGCTACCTGCCTCCTTGACCCCTGTCCTTCCTGGCTGGTGAAAGCCTATGGGGAGAGCATTCGGGTCCCACTGGGGGAAATTGTCAACTTTTCCCTCTTTTCTGGGACTTTGAAGGAGGCGATAGTTTGTCCGCTCTTGAAGAAGCCATTATTGGACCCTACAATCCTGGCCAACTACCACCCAGTATCAAACTTGCCATTTCTGGGCCAAGTGGTTGAAAGGGTGGTGGCTGAACAACTCCCAAGTTTTTCTGGAGGATGCTTCCATCCTTGACCCTTTCCAGTCTGGCTTCCGCCCTGGCAATGGGACAGAGACAGCTCTGGTTGCCCTTACAGATGATCTCCTTAGGCAGCTGGATTGGGGTGGGTTGGCACTGCAGTTGCTATTAAGTCTAATGGCAGCGTTCCACACAGTCAACTATGACTTGTTGACCCACCACCTTGCCGATGTGGGAGTTCAGGGGACTGCCTTGCAATGGTTCTCCTCCTTTCTCCATGGTTGGAAACAGAGGGTGGCACTTGATGAGAGGGTCTCCTTGCGATACGCACTTGCATGCGGAGTGCTCCAGGGGGCGATCCTCTCGCCAATGTTGTTTAACATCTACATGCACCCCCTCATCCAGTTAGCCAGGAGTTATGGGCTGGGTTGCCATCAGTACGCAGATGACACCCAGCGCTATCTGTTAATGGATGGTCATCCATCATCTATCCCTGACACCTTGGCTGAGGCTTTGATGGCTGTGGATGGATGGTTGCAGCAGAGCCGGTTGAAGCTTAATTAATCAAAGACGGAAGTCCTGTATCTGGGCCGGGTGTGTGTGGATGTGGATATCAGACTCCCCACACTGGAAGGGGTGCCTTTGGTGCCAACCCAGAAAGTGAGGAGCTTGGGAGTAACGCTGGATGCCTCCCTTTCTACAGAGGCCCAGGTTACAGCAGTTGCCAGATCTGCATTTTTCCATCTCAGGCAGATAAGGCTACTGAGACTATATCTCTCCCCCCAGGACTTAGCTACAGTGATCCAGACAATGGTCACTTCCAGGCTTGATTACTGTAACTCGCTCTATGTAGGCTTACCCTTGAAGCTGATCCAGAAACTATAGCTGGTGCAAAATTTGGCGGCATGCCTACTGACATCGACATCTATGTGGGCTCATATCTGGCAGGTGCTCCACCAACTGCTTTGGCTGCTGGTTGACTTCCAGATTCATTTCAAGGTGCTAGTAATCACCTTTAAAGCCTATACAGCCTGGGACCCACATATCTGAGGGACCGCCTCTTCCCATATACACCCCGAAGAGCACTACGCTCCATGGATCAACATCTTCTGGTTGTCCCCGGCCCAAAGGACATCCGTCTTGCCTCGACCAGGGCCAGGGCCTTTTCTGTCCTGGCCCCTGCCTGGTAGAACATGCTCCCAGTTGAGATTAGGGCCCTGCGGGTTCTTCTTCAATTCCTCAGGGCCTGTAAGACGGAGCTGTTCTGCCAGGCCTTTGGCTGAGGCAGTGGATGTCTCTATATGGCCTCCCTGAGGTGGTTGTCATCCATCCATCTATCCATCCATCTATCAACCCAAACAATATGCCAGGGAACCCACAGCCAGCTGATTTGTTAGAACTATGACTGTGTTTTAATGTTTAGTATTTTAATTGTTTAATTTTAATTGTATTTATTGTATGTTTTTATTATGTTACCTGCCCTGAGCCCGCTTGTGGGATGGGCGGGCTATAAATACAGATAAACAAACAAACAAACAAACATGCTGGAATTCTGTCTCACGTGATGTTGCTCTTTCATTGCTAGGGAATAGTTATTCTTATGTTCTGATAGACATGACATATTGATCAGGTCAGTTAAATTTTACAATTTGTCCCCCTTGCAATATGTGGCCTAGCTTCCTCATTTTAGTCATTCAGAGTTATTTGCTGTGCTGGCAATTTATGCCAGGCATCTGCATTCTGATTGTAGCCCGCAGTTGAGTGTCGAATTCAGTAATTTGATCATGCAAGGAATGTGGGTGTTTCACACCCCCAGCAGTTCCTTCTGACCCTTGAAAAATTGACTCCTGGAGCCTACCTGGAGTAATAGCCATGCAGGACAGTGGGTTTCATTGAGGAGGGGGAAGGGACAAAACAACTCCCTCCTGCCTTCTCATTAGTGCAGCTGGTGGGTGGAAGACAAGATGGGTGCTTTTCCCCCTTTCCCCTACTTCACCGCAACCCACTGAGCTATGTGGCTGTTACTGCTGTAGGGTTCTGTAAACAACTTTCCCAGGGTCAGAAGAGACTGATGGGGAAGGTGAAAGCAGGGAATATCTGCTACCATGTTTACTTTCCACTGTTGGATCACCAAATCTAACCCATTGTTTGGATTGGGGTTTGACCACATGCCCTTTTGTTTCTTTCTGAACCTTATTATTCTAATTTAAGCTTTCTAGGTCCAATATCAGCTGTGGAAGCTGTGGCCTCATTGATCTCATTTATGCCTCCATATAAGAATTCTGTTATCTTTTAGGAGACTATCCTTTGAGACTAAAATTGAGAATGATTGAATAGTTCATTGGCAACATTCTGCCTTGCAGAAGAGGGACCAGGAAATTAATGAGGCTCAGAAAGAACAGAGGAGACATCATGACATTTTCAGTGATATCAGAGGAAGTAAGTCTATGGCATGAAACAGGGCAGTGACACTCAGTGGCTTTGGAGCCCTATGTGGCTATTTGATATGTCCCTTTGGATTTTCTGAGCACCATTCCCGTTGTACCTGCCCCATGTTTTTAAAAAGTGAGCAAAGCTATTGCCTGGTGGGGCTTGTGGTGACAGATGGTTTTCCCCTTTAAGCAACTTCTGCTGGAGGATGTGTAAGCTGCAAGCCTTGTGCTGTTCTCTCCAGCAATCCCTCTGCAGCCTCTACAGCACATGAACAGCTGCCAAGAGGAGAACAAGCTGGCCACAGTAGGTGGTGGTTTCTCCATGGCCAGCTTGCTCTCCTCTTGGTGCCTTGGCAGCATGCTGTGCCTCATGCTGGAGAGACAGCAAGAAGACAGAGAGGAAAGTAAAAGGTGCACAGGTAGCTTCCTTGCAAGAGAGGCTTCAAAATGGTGCTGGCTGGCTCAGAGCAGGCTTTTGCAATGGGAAACCTGAGCACCCTTTACTTCCCTTCTTGCTCTCTTCCTGGCACAAGGCAGAATAGCACTGGAGCATCTTGCTCTCACCTGAGTGGTGGACCTCAAGCCAGGGGAGAAGATAGCAAGGGTGTCTAGGCTTCCCACTGCAGAAGCCTGCCTTGCACAAGCCATCTGTGCTGACTTGGAGCCTCCCTTTGGAATGCTCATGGGCTGACCAAAGTAGTTTCTGCAGTGAAAAGCCTGAGTGCCCTTTTACTTTTACCTCTGCCTTCTTGCTGTCTCCCCAGCATGAGGCAGGTTCCTGCAGCTGTTGGCCAGATCTGAGGAATCAGGCTCTGCAGAGAAAAAACAGGTACCTCGATGATCCTTCCCCAGCAGAGCCCACATATAGTAGTCATGTGGATTTTTTGGTTGATGATAATTACAAATGTGGTTCTCCATAAGCCACAGAAGAATACCATTGCATTAGGGCAATCAGTGGTCAAGATGGCAAAGTCTGGGGAATTTTGATGAGGTTCATCATGTTGTGTCTGTTTGTTCTTCATGTCCTTGCAGGTTCTTCCACAGTGGACTTGCTAATTTATCAGACTTTGTGCTACACTCATGATGACTTGCGTGACATTGATGTGGATGACTTTGTGCTCAAACTGTGTGGTCTGGAGGAATTCCTGCAAAAGTGAGTGAGTGAGTGGGCAGCACTTGAAAATAAGTTAAGATTGCATGTCTTATTTTTGGCATCCTTGATGCATTCTCAATCCCATAGTCTTTATGAGCTCTGTGTGTGCTTTACAGATACAGGTTTAGAGGTCCTGCTATTTTTGTGGAGTGAATTGAAGAAATACAGAATTAGAAATGCTGCAGCTTTAGGTGGTGGGTGGATGGGTGAGAGTGAACATGAAGAGCTCTTCAAATAACCCTAAATCTTTCCCTGTCATATCACATCAAAATGTAAGCACTTAATATGTCTTATCCCCAGGGCTCTTTTTGTAGAAAAAGCACAGCAGGAACTCATTAGCATAATAGGCCACACCCACCAGCAGGAACTTATTAGCCTATTAGGCCACACCCCGACAGCACAGCTCATTAGCATATTATGCCACACACCCCATGTTGCCAGAAGTGTGGTCATCCAGCCACACCCACCTTTTGCTTTTTATTCTGTTTACCTTGTTTGTTGTCAAAACCCAGGGCTTTTTTTGTAGCAGGAACTCCTTTGTATTATTAGGCCACACACCCCTAATGAGTTTCTGCTGTTGGGTGTGGCCTATTATGCTAATATGTTCCTGCTGGGCATGGCCAACTCGGGAGCCAACCGGAACTCCGTTCCTGTGCGTTCCTGCCCAAAAATAGCCCTGCTTATCCCAATTGCTAACAAGTGTTCTGTAGCCCCTCTCTATTCTTCAAAGGATGTTTCTCTTACAGTGATTTAATAGAATCTAGTTGTTTTAGACCAGGGCCCCCCAGCATGGCAACTGTAGGTGCCATGATGCCTGCTGGCACCTTTCTCAGCACCTGTCAAGTGTTTTTGGAAATCGGGCAGGGTCAGGTGGGACTTCTGCACAGCAGAGCTTCTAACTGGTCACCCAAGATCTTATCGGAGTGGAGATTTTTTTAAAAAACAACATTGCTTTGGCACCAGCTGCCACCACAGCTGACTGACTGAAGATAAGGTGTTTGTATGCAAGATTTTTTTCCTAAAAGCATCCTATTAAGCAAAGCTTCTGCTTGAAATGCTGAAGAGTGACTATTTGAGTTATGCATAACCTCACTCCCTGATATTTTGTGGTTGGTTCAGCCTCCTTTGGCAGCCATTTTTGTGGCTGAGCCTACCATGCTGTGTTAGAATTCCAAGGGTCCATGCAGGCTCAAAAAAGTTGGGGACCTCTGTTTTAGACCATACTGAAGACTTGTTTTGTAAGGGACTGAAGAATTTAAATCTAATCCCTGTAATCTTTGCTATGATAGCATAAATTGCATTTAACAGCCTTCATTCTGAACTGGTTTCTCTCGTTTTCTGCACACACATTTTCCACCAGTGTTCTAATTGCTTGGCACTTCTTCCCTAAAAGGGTGATTTTATTGAATAAACTGGATTATTTTAGCACTTCCTAGAAGAATGGCTGAGGCAACATTCATTGCTTTATTTCCTGATCCCTTACATAATTGTGATATACTAGTCAATAAAGCCCCACTGGAGGCCTTGGTTGCCCATGGAAGGCCATGACTAAATCCTGGTACATCTATATGCCTTGACATTAATTTTAATGGAAGAATTCCTTGAAGAGGTAGAAAGTAATGTTCTTTGAAGTAATGGTGGTACTTAATATGTTGGCAGAGGAGTCAAAGAAGTTTAAGATTTTTAGAGCTGATCTACAATCTGTTCTATGAAAGAATGACCATCAATGAAGGTGGCACAGTACAGACAGATGCCTGAATAGAAATGTGCTGGAGACCATTACATTCCTTGCAGCTATCATATAATCCCTGGTGAAAGGTGCTAAATGCTATCTTGAAAGAACCATGTTTCAAAGTCAAATGTATGTTGTCACCATGTTTCCATGACTTGCTCCAGTTTATGCAGTTTAGCAGGGGCTACCAAGGTGGTCAGCAACTAATGCTGGTGCATTTTGTGATGTGTTAACTAGACTGAGAGCTGTGGCATCCACTCAATATGAGCATTTGCTTCTAGCATGCTGAAGACAGGTGCCTGTTTCTTTCCAACATGCACTGTCTATATTTGTATTCCATACTCCGTCTTTTTGAATGTTGTTCCTTTTTTTTTTAGAACTGTGTAGTTGTGTTAGTTGAAATCTCCCCTGGAGGAATACTGAAAATATCATTTGCTTTTCAGGAGGAAAATCAATAAATTTCTCCCATTGGTTCACTAATAGCCAACCAGGAATGAGCATTCCAAATTTGTAACAGAACATCTAGGGCATTTAACCTGCTTTTCTTGACCACAGTGTGCTGCATTTCCACCAGACAAATTAGTAATGATGTAAGGAAGCACTGAGAGTGGCTTTGTAGTTTTTGATTTTAAGAGTTTGCGGTCCAGCTACAGAGACTGGGAATGCAAGCTGGCAAGTGGAAACTGACTATTACTATGACTGGCTGGTTAGTGAACAGACTTTGAGTTTAAAACCACAGAGACCTCTGTGGAGAACCATTGTGTGTGCGCGCACGTGTGTGTGCTTATATGCAAGAGACAGCATGTGCATTGAAAGCCAGATCAAGAGACAAAACGTTCCAGATTGAAGACTTCTGTGTTTATATGTGGATATAAATGTTGTTGTAGGTCTCAAGGCTATTTCCTTCTCTTCTGGGGCTCTGGCAATAAGCAAAATGGCTTAAAATGCAGTCTGACTTTCTCTGTATTCATGGAAGGCAATAAGTGTTGTCTAAGCGTTTCACTTTTGGCATTGCTAGATCTCGTAACACCTTTCAGTCCGCACACTGTGTATAGTAAGTTACTTGTGACTGTGATGTATTCTAGAGAGAATGACATCTCTCCTCTCCAGGGGTAACTGGAGAAGAATGTCCCAGATGTGGAGCCAGAGAACCAGCAAGAGCTGTTGCAAAACTTCTTTTTGGTTTCTAGGAGTCTTTATTTTTTACAATGGTGATGTTGCCATCAGCAGAAAAACCTTCCTTCCTCTTATGTAATGTGCCTTAACTAAAAACAGAAATAAGAAATGTATATCAGATGAGGGAAATAGTACTGCCAACCTAGAACCCACAGGCGCCTCTTGTATTCCCCCCCTTGTAAAGGGATCTGGAGCCAGCTTATGGAAAGAAAAAGACACATTCATGATTGCTGCCTTTATAAGTGGAAGGTAGCAAGAAATTAGAGGCTGTAAATTCTTCAGAGGTGTGACTGTATCCTTGCTTTTGGCAGAACTGTTAGGTAAGTTTAGGAAGATGGACCATCCACGTTATACTCTTGGCCACACTATATTCTCACTTGCATTCCTCTACTCATTCTGACATCCCTGAACATCTGGGTGGCCAATCCCTTCTCCTGGGTCTTATATAGCTTGGATGTTTTAGGCTCAATGTAGCTTGTAATCTTGACTGGGAGTGGGGGACTCATTAAGACATTCTGCCTCCAGTGTTTGATGGTTTCTTGAGTGTATGTGAGTATGTGGTGTTTCCTGTCAACATGACCAGTACTCCTGTTGAAGCTTTAGTGAATCTTTGGAAAACAAAGATGACTCAGGCAGTCAGCCTCACACCTCCCCTGTGGCCCTTTTGGCACTTGAAAAGTTGTGGGGTGGGAGAATAAGGGCACTTCAGCTTGCCATGCTGCAAGCCAGATCAAGATTTGATCCTCACAGCATTTTTAAATCACTTTAAAATGACAGTGACCTTTACAGGAGGAATCTGTGGACACCATTGCATCTAGTTTGGCCCTAAGTTGGCAGGCTACTAGAGCACAAATGGAGGAAATTTAGTGATGAATATAACCAAATGCAGGTTATGACATATTTTTGTTTCTACTCCTGGGTGAAGCATGGTTAGTTCTCTGCCACTATTCCACTTACACAAAGCTGTCCAGCTGAGATTTTCCATGTTGTGAAGTGCTCGTGCTTCTTCCAGCTTTGAAGATTCCAGCATGGATTGTTCTGTAACTTTCACTGAAGTGTTTGTAAGGCATTTTTCAGACACAATCATTTGCCTCTGTTAGGAACTGGGCACCAATTTTGTTGTGTTTCCACAATGAAATAGTGTCAGGCAATGTTCCCTCTGAGCTGTGGAGTCTTGTGAGCAAAAATTCTACTTTGTGAGCTACTGGCATTAAACTTGTGAGCGAGCAATTTGACAACTGCATAAATTAGTTTGCTCTGGAGCCATCCTTCCTAAACTAAGACAAAAATATGTGAGCTGGAAGCTAAAAAAACTGTGAGCTAGCTCACACTAACTCAGCTTAGAGGGAACACTGGTGTCAGGGCAGTGCTGAGTCACATTTACCTGGATGAGTTTCATTTGTTGCAGTCTGAGAATGTGAACAAATCAATGGGAGGCATGTGGGATGCCACTTTGATTCTTGTCCTTGCTCTTAGCTTTTAACAGCTAACTGGGGAGGACTGCTGACCCGTGTCCTGTCTGTGATTAATGCTTCTTTGAAGGCAGAGGAAATTCCTGCTGCCTTGAAGGAGATTGCAGTAAGGCCCCTCCTGAAGATGCTTTCTTTGGTCTCATTTATTTAAATCCTCCATCAGCCACTAGCAAATATCCTCTTGGACACAGTGATGAAGCGGGTAGTGACTGTTACACATCAGTCTTACTTGGATGAGATACGTTTTGTGAACCTGTTTCAATCTTCCAGCTTGAATCTGATGGATACACTACAATTTGTAACATAAGGCTGGAGTTCCTCTGACCTGACTTTAGTGTTGACAGTCAAGTATCAAGAGCAGGGAAACTTGTTTTTCAAGCACCTAGATGCTGATTCAGATTGGAACCACAGTGTGGGGGAAGCATAGTCTTCAGCCTCCCCACCCCCATGCAGCTTTCCTGACTCGAAATGGCCCTTAGGGGCATTATTTGCCTTATTGGTGGGCTGTGCATATACCAGTGAGCTACATGTGCACCTCATCAATGGGGCAAAGGGTAGGATCTGGAAAACCAGAGTTCAGAAAGTTCACAGAAGCTCATCAGCTTTCCTTCATATAAATAAGCAGTACTGAGATACAGTAATTGCCATTTGAGTAATGAATTCTGGCTCCCAGTCCCTATTGAAAACTCTTCTGTTCTTCTATAAATGTCTTGTAAGGGGCAAGAATCTGTATAAGTTCAAGATGTATAAGGAGGACAGCCATTCCTGCCATGCACGTTTTTGGTTTCTTTAGAATACCCGGAAGGCTGAGATTTTTGGAAATGAGGGAAGTTAGTTGTTACAGGGAGGTTCTACCTGTTATTGTGCATAGACTGCCTCTGTACAGCTGTTCCTGCACATCCTGTTTTATGCCTCCTGTGAAATACTATGCTTTTGAAGCTAAGCCTTGCAGGATAATGACTATATGATACAGCATTTCTTTTGAAGGCTTAACACAACAAACCTGTGCTCTGTATGTGTTACCTTGAATACATATTGAACGTTGAATGCCTGTAGAAATTATATGACTGACTACATGAAATGTCTGATCAATGTTTAGACATATGCAGGGGTCTTTTCGTAGAGAACAATGGAGGGAATAGGGGCAACCTGTTTGGGGGCCCATAGAATTGGACCCCCTGGTCCAATATTCTTGAAACTTGGTGGGTATCTTGGGGAGAGGCTCCATCAGCTATCCTGTGAGTTTGGAGCCTCACCCTCAAACCCCATCCCCTCCAGCCCCCAGAATATACCCTATGTTCTCACCATTGACGTCAATGGCCCATAGGATATAATGGAGCTGAAATTGACATTCGGCTGCCTGAAAGACTCCCCTGGGCACCGGCTGGGGGCGGGGCTTGGCTCCTGAACTCCCGGAGCTGTGCTCTGGTGCGCTCCCCCCAAAAAAGACCTCTGGACATATGCACAGGCAAATACTGTCCACATTATTCATACTCTGGCTTTTGAAAGGGTGGGGCAGAGGGTTGTGTGTAGATTGAAATGAGATAGTCTGACCCATTGTATGTTCCCTTCTTGGCAGCACCCCAAATACCAAATGTAGAAAGCAAAAGTACTCCCCACTGTATCTCCATCTAGATGAAAACCACTCAAATGAGCTGGTGTGCCAAAATTTCCCTATAGCTCAACAATGTCATTTGGGAAACATTAGGAAGAAAGTGTTGCTTTCTCTTGGCTTAATCCCATCCCCAAAGATGAGTGCCAAAACCCCTTGTTGGTTCAGACAGCAGGAGACCTGCTATTTGTCCTACTGGGGAAAATATACAAGTACCATCACACTAGGTATAAACTAGTTCAAGTCACTTTTGTGCATCATGTTGATCTACAGCATTCAAACCAAAAGGCAAAATACAGTCGAAAAAAAGAACAACATGCATTTCCCATGTTCTCTATTTTAGAACAAATGTTCCAGTTATCCTATTTGTTCCTGTATACTGCAGTTTTTAAAATAAGCAGAGAAGTGCTGATATCATAAATACAGATGAAATTGTTTGATCTGGAGAGATTTTGTAACCTGTCCAATTGTGGCACAGGGAGTACATGGCAGTTGGAGACAAGGCACTGTTCATCTAACTGCTGGCCCATCCTTCCAGACAGCTTCCCCAAGGAAAACTTTGCTGCAGTTTTGGCTTATGCATTGCAACAATTTTGTAGCATCTTTTGCTTAGTCAGCAACTAGCTAGCAAATAACCTTTAATTCTCAAGCCACATGTGCTTCAGTTTACACTGCTTGGAGTGTGCAGACATCAGTCTAAGAGACAAAGGGAAAGAGACCTGCTTTTTTAATGTGCACGCACTAGAAAGTCTAACATGTTGGACAAATTACAAAGTAACTCTTGGTGGTCTGGCAGCACCTCATGAATAGATAATGATTTCTGTGCATAAAAGTAATTTCTCCACAAGAGTGTTCATTTTCTGTTGCAAGAGAGCAATATTATCTGAGCTCTCTGGTTCCATTTTCAGTTTTAAATAATGGCTTTCAAAGCGTTGGAAATCACAAGAAAATCGTTATTTTTCTGTGCCAGCTTTTATTTAAGGATTTTTGCAAAACAGGCAGATGTGCAATTGGATGGCTCCTGTACCCTTCTAAATGGACTTGACTGTCCAGCCTGCAATCCTATAATGGCTCTTAAACCCCTGTTACAACTATGGTGGGCATGGTTTTCTTGTTCTCCTACAAGATCAGTTTCCTTTAACTGGTTGCCCTTTTATAGGGTATAGTCTGAATTTTGCATACCCTTTCATTGTATGTATTTGGTATTGACACAGAATATATTTGTTTTGCTATTGATTCCTGTTGTTGGTGCACACCAAATATTTACCCCATACTGGAATTACAATTCACATCCAAGGGATCAACAAAAATTCCCCTTATCCTATTAACTCTTGAACTTGCATGCCCTGCTGAGTTGCTCCCTGTGTGTCCCTCTGGGCTGGGGGTGAAGTTCAGATCTCATAAGCAGAAAAATCCTTCATAAAACATGTAGATGCTTCTCTGTGTGGTGTTCAACGTACTGAACTCAATTTAAGTGGTCCAGGTTATAGAGCAGAGAATAGAAGGAACAAAAATTGACCTTTCCATGCATTTCTGTTTTCCAGAATAAAGAACCCTTTAGTGACTTTGTCCCAGATGCAGGGTTATTTTTGGGCAAGAACACACAGGAACGGAGTTCCGGCTGGCTCCTGAGTTGGCCACACCCAGCAGGAACTCATTAGCATAATAGGCCACACCCAACAGCAGAAACTCATTAGGATTGGCTACATTAGGGGTGTGTGGCCTGACATGCAAAGGAGTTCCTGCTACAATAAAAGCCCTGGGTTTTGACAACAAACAAGGTGTAAACAGAATAAGAAGCAAAAGGTGGGTGTGGCTGGATGACCACACTTCTGGGGTGTGTGGCCTAATATGCTAATGAGCTATACTGCCAGGGGTGTGGCCTAATATGCTAATGATTTTCTGCTGTTAGGTGTGGCCTAATATGCTAATGAGTTCCTGCTGGGCTTTTTCTACAAAAAAGCCCTGCCTAGATGAGTGTAGCACCTCTTTCTCTTAATGCAATGAACACACCTATTTTCAATGACCAGGTGTATGAGTTACTCTCATTGTAAAGCAAAGGAGCACATTCAGAACACCCAGCCATTGGACAAATGTCCTGTCAGCCCAGTGGATGTGCTGGCTCGGATTATTTAGTTATGTGTTGACTTTAGCTGGGCTTTCAGCCCACTGTGTCTTCAGGGCTTAGGAAAAAAATAAGAATGTTGAAATCCAATAAAGCACCTATTCAAATAATAAAATAAGAAATCAAGATTAAATGTTGTAAAATTACCCATCATTAAAAAATCTGCCCAATAAAAATGACTTTCAGGACTTCCTGCAGATGAATGCAGAGTCTTTCTAGAGAACTTGCGCAGTTGGTGTTTCTAGAGGATTTTGTTATCTCCTTTTTCCAGTCTTTGTGGGTTTCTTCCCCGCCTGTTTTTTTTTCCTCCTGTACATTTTTCTTCCCTTGAAAAACAGAGCACCCTCTGCCTTCTGACTCTGCAGAGTTCTTACTTGTGTGATGGCAGCTGTGGTGGTTCGGAGCCCGGATGTAGGCTCTGCTGAGATAAGAATTGACCTTTCCTTTTGGACTGGCAGGTGAAAGGGCCAGACTTCCTGTTATGACTGCCCTTCTGCCCTTCACCATTGCACTTCCTTTTATCAAGAACACAAGCAGAGTTTGAATTCGGCATATATAGTGCATTCCAGGTTTTGGTTTGCATGCATGTGGTACTTACAGAATCTGCATTGGCAGGGCATGAACTAAAGAGGGGCTATGTACAGAGTAAGATAGACGGGCTCTTCAGATAAAGATCTGTGAGCCAGTATGATGTCATGGTCAGTGTGTTGGACTATGATCTGGGAGACCCAAGTTGGAATTCCTGTTCTGCTACGGAAGCTTGTTAGGTAACCACCATAGGCCAAACTCTCAGCCTGTTCAAATGTTTTAATGCTTTTATGTGCGCCACCTTGGAGACCCTGATTGGATGGCAAGGGGGTATAAAAATGTTTTAAATTAAAAACATAAACATCTATGTCACAGGGTTCTTGTGAGGATAAAAGGGAGGAGAACAATGTAAACCACTTTGGAGAGACAGGTGAGGTAAAGGCTGGGTTTGAAATAAGATAAGATAACCTACTTCCAAAAGACCTTTTCACTTTGATTACTTTTTATTTTTGCAGTTCTGTGGAGAAGAAAGGGGCCACACCAAGGCAAGACAAAGATGAAAATTCAAATGGTGAATAGATATCTTTAATCATTGTGCAACCCCTGTGTGTTTCACATGCCGCTTTGTCAGGGGGAATCTTAGTGTATATGGGAAGGAAAGTAAAAAGAATATGGAAGATTCACCCTGACAAAGCTGCACATGAAATGCATAGGGGATGTAAAATTATTAAAGACTGGGAATAAGGCATTCTATTCAGCTGAGGCCTCTCCCCTCCCTAAACTCTGGCTTCCGTAGACTCCCCCACAGAATATCCAGGAATTTCCCAAACTGGAGCTGGCAACCCTAGTCAGGACTGGCCCCAATGAGTTCTCCACAAAGGCCTGGAAAGCACCCCTTGTCTTTGCCTTTTTACGACAGAACCAAGATTGGTTGCCTAGCAACAGACACTGAGGAAAAGGTTAGTCCCACAGGAGCCAAGCAGGAGGAGTGTCTTCATCAGGAGGACAGCTGTTTGGCAGTTTATTCTGTGAGAGATGAGTTTCCAGGCTGGCAGTGGGTGGGGGAGAGGAAGTGACCCAGCACCCAGCCAATGGCACACGAGTACTCTTGAGTGGCGGTTGATGGGCCAATGGCTGATGGAGCACATTGCACAGTCAATGGGAGAGCTAGAAATGGCCAATACGTAAGAGAATTATATATATAGGATTCTTTTTCTTCTGCACTATTTGTTTCTTCATCTTCATGTTGCAGTTCTGTGCAAATTAAGAGTGTTGCCTATAAAGACTGTGTTTCCTTCCAAACTCTTTCTATTCCATCTCTGCATTGCATTCTTTGTCACTGCTGTTGTGGTTTCTTTAGTAGATGTGCCATTTTAATGGTTTTAAAAAAGCTTACTCTTTTAAGCCCAGTCATGAAATGAAATTGCCAATTGCTGTTTCCTTGGGAGAAAACCTGAGACACATACAAATGATTTGGCCTTACCCCTATCTCCAAGATCCAGGATATTCCTCGTCTGCTGGGCTCTATGTAGAATTGTAGAGGCTACTGGATAAACAGTGAATTCAAAGATCTTTCCTGCCTGCAGGAGCCTCTATACAAAGAGTGGGGGCTTTTGGCTTCAGAGGGATAAAAAAACACACACTTGTTTGCATCCTTTCAGTAAACACCCGCTGGGAAGCCATGAATACATCCAACACTGCAGGAAGTTTGACATCGACATCCGGCTGCAGCTGCTGAAGAGGAAGGCTGTGCGCAGTGACTTGGCTCGGACAGTGAGTACCTGCTTTGCCAGTGAGCACAAAAGAGTGTTAGGGGGACAGCGGCATTGCCTACCAGCTGTCTGGGCTGTCTGCTTTTTCTAGTTCTGGTGAAATTTCTACTCCATCTAAAGGTGACAGTATAGTGACATTACGGTTGCAAACCTCCAGGTAGTGGCTGGAGATCGCCTGGGATTACAATTGACTTCTAGGCAACAGAGATCAGTTTGCCTGGATAAAATGACTGCTTTGGAAGGTGGACTCTATGACATTACAGCTCATTGACGTTCTTCCCCTCCCCAAACCCTTCCCTCTTCAGGCTTCACCCCTAAAATCTCCAGGTATTTCCCAACCTGGAGCTGGCAACCCTAGGTGACATAAAGGGTGGGGAAAGTGCTGTTCTCTTGGTGATAGGAATAGAAACTTAGGGTGTTAACACCTGATCAGGTTGTGATGTTTACCTTATTATAGAGAAAGGATCACAGTCTTAACAATATGTCAGATATCTTGTTACCTTCAATTGTATTTGGTGTTACATTTCATATCAGCAGAACAGTGTTGCATGACCTGCTACAAAGCATGGTTGAAGGACCAGTGCCTGTCTTTAATTACTGATCAGGTGAAACAGGCCAAAATAGGTGAAACAGGCCAAAAGCGGAAGGGGGCTTGCTGTGTCTCCTTCCTTCTCTTGCCGTGTGGCTAGCCTGGGGAGGAGGAGCCTGGTGACCACTGGCCGGGCAGGCTGATGGGAAGGAGCTTTTTTCTCTCTCTCCTCTCCTTCTGCAGAATGGCTGGTCACTGATGGACTCTGAGCCCCTGGCAAAAATTGTGTCCAATATCTCCTTAGTCAAGAATCCAAATCTTTCACCAAAGATACATTATAGCAGATGTAGCCAAAGGGCAACAAGAAACTCTCCACGCCCGTAGGTTTAAGCAGTGGAGTTGCTGCCTGATCTTGATCTGAAGATTCCTTGTCTTGACCAGCAGTCTGCCTTTAGTCCCAACTATAACAGCTTTCGCAAGAGCTTCTGTTTGGCAGCACCTACAAAAGCATCCCTCACTGATGATGATATATACACAAGAAAATCCCTTTGTTGCAGCTTCTGGCTGGTAGAAGGCTACACCAATATTGAGAGTGAGAGGCCCATAGAGTGGCCCTTGCAATATGGTATAAAAAGTCACTGAAGGCTTAATGAGCAGTATTCTTGCACTCTAGTTTTGGCAAAGTGAGTGATGCTTCAGGCTGGTGCAAAGAGGCAAGGGGGTCTGTTGTGTATTAGAATGTGAATCCATGCTATACATTCCCATGTTAAGCTTGATTCTAAATGTGGCTCTTCATCTGTCGCATTACCATTCTGCGAAACCTCTGTAAATGTCCAATCACTGTGTGAGAATGTATCAAAGAGGGAACGGTCCTGATTGGCCTTTATCCCTGCATTGTTATTGGTTCTTATCTAGTTATGAAAGCCCGGGACAGTTTAAAAAGTGAGCTGTGCTCCACTTGTTTGTGTTGTGTTCTCTAGTTGGAATTTGCTGTTAAATAAAGTTGAAATCACTTCTTGCTGAAATCCTGTTGTTGGGTGGCATACTTAACAGGGTCCCTCTGCACTTGGATCTGAGGT
This sequence comes from Gekko gecko, assembly GCA_029375565.1. Classification (NCBI taxonomy): domain Eukaryota; kingdom Metazoa; phylum Chordata; class Lepidosauria; order Squamata; family Gekkonidae; genus Gekko; species Gekko gecko. The sequence continues at coordinate 117,402,981 of JAPDNY010000006.1, read as the reverse complement.
TGGATCCTGTGCCCTAGTGCCTCTATACAGCAGATTGTAGGATAAGGTTCTAAATCAGGGGTGTTGAACTCATTTGTTATGACGGCTGGATCTGACATAAACAAGACCTTGTTGGGCCGGGCCATGTGTGTCATAAAATGTTATGCCAAGTAGTGAAGATATAAACATTATAAAGGACACAAACACGAAGGGTTTTTTTACTTAAAATAAAAACATGCTTAAAACATTAGCACCCTTGCAATATTGTGTTTATTTAACAGTGTCTGATAACTCACACCTCTTGCTCTGAATTATTGCATCAAAATGTCTGTGCTGTTGCAATCTTGAGTATGCTGTTCAGGTGTGTATCTGTAAGCTGCAAACCTACCATGCAGCAGCAGCAGCAGAACTGGAAGAAGAAGCAGAAGACAGCCAGTTCCACTGGGGGACTGATAGAAGCCCCCCGGGGGCCTGATTTGGCCCCTGGGCCGCATGTTTGACACCCCTGTTCTAAATGGTCGGTGAGCTCACCCCAGAGAGCAATGCTGGAGTTCTTTTGACTCTACTCATTTCAGTGGTTCATGCATGATTCAGAAGCTGCATTTTCCTGGAGCAGGATGCTCTTCAACATCATGCTTATGTCTGAGTTGCCACACCTTTTATATGTAAATTGCTTCCTTAATAACTCCTGGTGGATTGGACAATATATAATACATGGTTTGGAAGTGATTCATACGTACAATGCGTTCATACTTGATAGGATCACTTGCAGGAACAATCCATAAGCCTGGGAAGATGTAATCTCTGAAATGGCCAGGGGATGTTTGGCACTGCTCCGGGAGCCCAGGAGCGGTCACAAATGGCAGTGGCAGCAAGCCCAACCCCCAGCTCCCTGCCCCCAAGCTCCTTCTCTCTAGAATCGCGCCACAACAGCGGCGCAATCTCTTTATTGTATTCTATGGCCCCATAGAAAACAATGGAGAGATGCGGCGCGACTCCAGAGAGAAGGGGTTTAAAGTTTAAACCCCTTCTCTCTTCGCTTCCCCCCCCAGCCCACCTTGGCAGGCTGTCTGGGAAAACAAAAACAGGGGGGCATCTTCAAAAGCCTCCCCTTCCCCAGCCGGCCTGCTGTAGCCTTCTACCAGCCAGGCCAGCTGGGGAAGGGAAGGGGAGGCTTTTGAAGATGCTTCCCCTTCTGACATAACTTCCAGTGATGTCAGGGGGTATGGCATATGCTAATGAACTATTATACTAATAGCTTATTAGGTATGCTAATGAGCGCCTGCTCTTTTTCTATGAAATGACCCCTGGACAGGGCTTTTTTTTGTAGAAAAAGCCCAGCAGAAACTCATTAGCATATTAGGCCACACCCATGACAGCACAGCTCATTAGCATATTAGGCCATACTCCCATGCCTTCCCTTGGCTTGCCTGGGCACCCCGCAGCATTTAAATGCCTCCCCAATCCTTCCAGGGGCCCCCCTGGCCCGCCTGCCTCGGAGTTGCCAAGGGGGTCGCTCTCTAGGCCTTCCCTCTGTAGCCACGCACGCAGAGGTTTTGGTTGTAGTGGGCGTGGCCAACTCTGAAGCCAGCCAGAACTCCATTCCTGTGCGTTCCTGCTAAAAAATAGCCCTGCCCCTGGAAATGGCTATTAACATGTATCTAGAAAACTTTTCAGACTTCTAGCAGGAACTGTATTTAAAGGAGGAGAAGCAGGGAGAAATTCAGTGCTCATCCCCATCTCATATTAATAGGATTTGTTCATGTAGATACCAGGCATTTCAGTCACATTTGTTAGAAAATGGCAGTGTTCATGTGAACGCATGAGCCGCCTTATACCGTAAGACCATTGGTCTACCAAGTACTGTGATTACTGTCTACTCACAGGCAGTTTGGCCACTAGCCAGAATTGGAAGGCCTAACAGAGAGACACCTGAATGCACTTGAACAACTGTCTTCCTTTTTGTAGCCAAATGATGATCAGAGTCCTTCCACGCTCAACCACTATGTTCACCTCCAGGAGAGGCCGATCAAGCAGACCATCAGCAGGTAAAGATGAGTCAGGAACTAAAGAAGATGTGGGGAGGGGGACAGCATCTGTACAGCCTTCATGGAACAGGCAAGCTAGATCTCACTAATAAAGGCCAACTTAATAGATCCAGAATTGGTTTGGACCAGCTGCATTGCCACCACTCAAGTTGTCTGGTAAGAACTAGAACAGAGGCTATAGCAGAGATCTTTCACATGCAGCAGGTATGGCATCTTGTTCCCTTGTTCCTTGACTGAGCTGTTCTGTTCTTTTTTCCCCAACAGGCAGGCCCTGAGCCTTCTCTTTGATACCTTCCATAATGAAGTGGATGCATTCCTTGCAGCTGAGGTGAGAGGGCAGTGTTGGGATTAATGCTGTAATGCCTAGGGCAGGATGACAAAGTCCAGAAGGGGCACTTCTTAATACACAATATCTAAAATAATACCCAGTATAGGAGTCTGAGATATGTATGTGCATGACTGTGCTGATATGTTCTTTGGACCACTAATCCCATTTCTGCCATGGCTTCCCTAAAGGAGAACTGTCTCCCTTACCAGCACTAAGGTAAGATGCTTACAAGTTTACAGTTACCCTGTCTGCTCCCTTAAAAAAAATCCTTGATATTACAGGGCAATACAACACCTGATATGCTTTGCAATATGTTCTTGAAGTGATATATTTAACACACATTTTATGTGTTGCAAATATTTTTCCCCCATTACACTTTTTCTTTGGGCTTTTCTGAAATCAACTTATGGCTCACATTGTGTTTTGCTTCCTGCTTGAAGCCAATGAGAGAGTTATGCTGCTTTGCTAGGGTTGGGTCTGCCTATAAAATGAGAAATGACTTGAACCCTACTTGAACCTTTCCCTTCCCGGCCTCATCTGACAGTAAAGGGCTTGCTGGCTTCTCCTCTTCCTCATTCCAGTCTTGAATCCTTCATGAGAATCCGATTTCTCAACAAGGTGAGGACTGCCAGCCATGAGTATGTTGGGGACTGCAGCCAAGAGGCTGAGCTACACAGCAACATCAGCTATCAGTCAGAGCAGAAAACAAACTGTGTGTAGTGAAGTGATCCCCAGGTTCTATTTTTGGCAGCATCAGCAGTTCTTATGCTACTTATCTGTTCTTTTTTTCAGTTTCTCTTGGGACAAGTACAATTAAAAAAAAACACACACGTGCATTTTGTCTGCTGTTGTGAAGGCTGTTTCAATGTCTGTAGATGCAGAAGACTTTTTTCCATTTGGAAAATTCCAGATTGCTTGACCCTTAGTACAGATTAGAATGTACATTTCAGACTTGATGAGTGGTGAAGCAAAGGAGTAAGTAAGTTAAGCAAGAGACTTCTGTTGCCTGCTAAACTAACTGTAAGGTCTTTTTGCTTGAAGTTGAGTTATCTGGCTAGCACTGAAAGTAAGGTTTCATATTGTTGCATGCTTCCATCCTATAGATGGGTAGTATAGTTGGGGGTGCAGGAACTAGAGCCTATGACAAAAGAAATGGTAAGATTTCTTAGTAATCATGTATGCTTTACCTCAATGGGTCTTAATTGTTAAGAGCTATGTTAGCTGAATTGCTCTATTTTTTAATAAAGATGGGGAATTATAATTATTAATATGCAATTGGCTTAACTATAGGATCAGACCTGTGTATACCAGAGTTAGAATTCCCAAGAACCCAGGAATTGACAGAGAAACTGGGTGGCTAAAATAATGATTTCTTTACTAAACATTCTCAAGCATACAAACAATATTCACACAATACATCACTAAGAAGCAGAGGTGATTGATAGCTTATAGAGGGGTGATACAATCTGTCCAGACGTGCAGAGGTGCATGAAGAAAGGATTGTGGCCTAAACTCAGAGAGTTTAGGGGTGGACTGCCAGTTGGGATCATGACAGAAACACACTGTCTAAGGCCATGTGTTTGCTGGGATATAGCCGTTGGCAAAGAATGCAGACCAATGGGTGGCCGTGGGGGCTGGTCTCAGGTGAGAACAATAGATTACCTGGACCAATGATGAGTCCCAGGGGTGTGTGGCATCAGGATGGGCAAGGCCTAGATGTGACCAATGAGCTTACAGAGAGGCAGGGTCTGGATTTAACAATAGAAGCCAAGTGCTGGGTAACTAGTTGAATGGATTATCTGACCACTAATGCTTAGACAAAAGGTGGGAGATGAGTCCCTGATTAGTGTCAGGAAAGACTGCTAAACATTTGAATGATTCATTGGTTTATCCCAGTATCTTGAGGGACAGAGCAGGAAAGACAAAGAAATTATACATAGACACAGGATGACAAAATAAAAGGGCTGGATGAGGTACTGGAGAGAAGAGGACTATTTGCCAGGTGGCCTCTGAATAGACTTTAGAAATGTAGATACTTCACCTGGTGGAATTTATTGTTATTCCATAAGCATAATCTCTGCTGGGTGGAGGGGGAAGACTGGAGACTTGCTCTGAGGTCACCTTATGAAACCTGAAAATGGAGAACCCCTTTTCAAAGCTGTGGCTAGCTCTCTGTTTCAGAACCAGGAGTGCCTTCCTTGGCCTGAGTTTTGTGGGTCTCTGGGTCAGGTTAGAAGTGGGGTGCCTCTGCTATTGGGGCTACCCGAGAGTAAAGGCAGTGCCTCTGGCAATAGTTCCCCCCCTTGAAGCCGTCTTCAGGTGTGAGCCAAGATGGCTTCACTTCAAACGATGTTGTGCTGCCATTGTGAGTTCCATATGACCAGAAAAGAAAGGACAGTCAAACAAGGATAGAGAGAGAACTTGCGGGGAAATGGTGAGTGAGGGGGTCAGGCATACTGGCTATAAAAAATATACTGCTGGGAACCTAAATAAATAAATAAATACAAATGTTCTAAAGCCAAATAAAACAAGCCAAATTAAAATAAGATTTGTGTGGGTTTCTGTATTTTTATGTGTGTGGACCTTCTGTACATCTTCCAGAAAGACATGACTACTGTAAATAATGCTACCTATAGCTAATCTAAATAAAACTAGATACTTAATGAAGGCTTCTAATAATCATAAAGCAACAAAAAGGAAATGCAAGACATTCTAATAATTCTATGAGCTAAAAACATCTCTAACTCAAAGGCAATTGCTACCAAAAATAACTAAACACTTAGACAAATACTGAAAGCAAAAATTGGTGGGTTAAGCAAACTTGGCAGTCCACCCCTAAACTCTCTGAGTTTAGGCCACAATCTTTTCTTCATGCACCTCTGCACGTCTGGACAGATTGTATCACCCTCTATAAGCTATCAATCACCTCTGCTTTTTAGTGATGTACTGTGTGGATATTGTTTGTATGCTTGAGAATGTTTAGTAAAGAAATCATTATTTTAGCCACCCAGTTTCTCTGTCAATTCCTGGGTTCTTGGGAATTCTAACTCTGGTATACACAGGTCTGATCCTATAGTTAAGCCAATTGCATATTAATAATTATAATTCCCCATCTTTATTAAATAATAGAGCAATTTGGCTAACAGCTAACTCTATCCAAGCATTTGTCAGGGCTTGGCAGAGGTGGTCCCCCCCCCCCCATGAAGGGTAGGGGTTGAGATGTGTCAGTGTGTGAAGAAACAGCAGTTCAGACTCTGAAAGAGAAACATCAGCACAGAGAGCTATAGGATGATTACAGCACCCTGGGGATACAGGATCCGCCTCTGGAGATACGATGTGAAGTAGCCCATCTGCTGCCCTGTGGGGGTACTTCTTTGCTTCCACCTGTGCTCTGCTTGTACGTTTATAAATAAAGAAATACAAGTGGGGACCAGTGGTACTCACGGGGGGTGGGGGGTGGAGGGAATTCTCCTTCTGGCCCAGTGGGGGGTTGGGAGACTTGGTAGGGGATATGAGCCTGGAGTCCTCCTCTGCTGCAGCCCAGCACTGCTACCAGCATCCTTCTCAGCTGCAACCAAGCCCAGCATAGCTCCATTAAGCAACTGAGGGCTGTACAGTTAGGAGAATCATAGGGCCAATTTTCCCCAACTTCTGTTCTTATAACTTCTTCTACCTTTCATGCTTCCTGTCCAATGGATTTGTAGGCCTAAAGCAGCCCTGTGTTACTCTGAAGTCTAATGGATATATTATGGCATAATCTTTCATGGGCCAGAATCCACAAAAATTTAGTTAGCAATGCATTCATTTGCTTTTCAGTTAACAGAAGACTCCTATTTATTTATTTATTTATTTATTTATTTATTTATTTATTTATTTATTTATTTTGATGGACCAAGTCATACCCATCTGCAATCTGTAGAATTTGTATGCAGTAATCCACACTGCCCCTTAGTGGCAATTCCATCTGCATATTCTGAGGCTTTCAGTCTGAAATTACTTCAGTGTAAGGCTCTAGCAATATCAAATGAAATCCTAGGTTCTGGAAAGCTCAGTGTCGGCATTCCAGCAATTAGTAATTTGAGAATTATGGCATGCTTGAAATCAGCTGAGAGGCATCTTCAGCTGTCTCCCCAAATCCTTTTGTTTTGAAAGTCGATTTTTCACCTTGGAGATGATGGCAAGTGTAAGCAGACAAGGTATAAAGACTACGTCACTTCAGCTCTTATGGACACTGGTGAATGGGCATCATGGGCAAGTGAAGCCTTCAGCAGCTCCTAAATTTGTTGAACTTGGCAGGTTTCCTTTTCTTTTTGCTTGCTTTGGCCAAGCTCACCAGAGATTCTGGGACTGTGCTTTTTGTGTAGTCAGGCCAGCTTCTAGCTCAGAAAGCAAAATTTAGAACAAGCAAAGGGTATGCATTAAGTTGGAAACAAGCATATCCTAACTAAGCTTCAGCAATTATCCAATGACAATTGTCAAAAATGATGAAGTTAAATTTCAAGCAGTGTTTTGGAGGCATTTTCACACTTGTTCACTATGGTTGTTGCATATGCGTCGTGGCACCTAAATTTCTTTCTATGTGTGCAAAGGAGGAAGGAATGTGTAGGATAGAAGAAGTGGAGATTTCTCAGCCTGTTAGCAGACTTCAGACTGCTTGGTCTGGAGTACTTCCAAGGTGTCACTAAAATTATTTCAGAAGTATTTTGAGGACTGCAGCCTTAATAAAGGGTTTGTGTGTTGGGAGAGGGGATTTCATTCTTTTTTGGTTCCCAGATCAGAGGTAGGGTAAGTAGGGTTGCCAGCCCCTGGGGGTGCCCTGGAGATCTCCTGGATTTATATCCAGTGTCCAGACAACAGAGATCTGTTCCCCTCGAGAAAATGGCCGCTTTGGAGGGTGGGCTCTATGGCATTATATACTAGTAAAGTCCTCCCCCCCCAAAGCCTTCCCCTCCCCAAAGCCTTCCCCTTCCCAGGCTCCACCCCGAAATCTCCAGGTTTTTCCAAACCCAGAGTTGGCAACCCTGATGGTAAGGCATATTCTGAAGGAGCCTGAAGGAGACCTTCACAACCAGGGTCTGTCAAATCCAGTGCTCTGTTTTCCATGGTGGCTAATCAGAAGTCCTTGAAAGTCCCAGAAGGAGAGGCTAAATATTCCTCTTCATGTTGCTTCCTCCCCTGCCAAAAAAAATTGGCTTTCAGAGGTATAATGACATCATAGTTATTAACTATTGAGGGCCCTATCATCCATGAAATTGTTTAATCCCCTTTTAGAGCCATCTATGCTAGTAGCTGTCCTGTGACAGTGAGTTCCACACATGCATTGTATGAAGAAATAAGTAATTTAGATGCTGAATTAAGCTTGTTGAGATCCGTTTGATGATTCCCCCTTGCCTGGGCAATTGTCTGCCTGCAGCCAGGGCTGGCTTGAGGTGTCTCTGTGCCCTAGGTGGGCGCAGATGCCAACCTCCCGGTGGGGCTTGGAGACACCCACCATGCCGCCCCTGCCTCCTCTCCCCCCCCAAGGGGAAGGGCGGGTGAGCCGCAAGCCAGAGAAGGGGCGGGGGGTTTAACCCCCGCCCCTTCTCTCCCAGCACCAGCTTCCCGAGGGAGGAGGGGGAGGGTGGGCAAGCTCTGCCGCTGCCTCCTGCTGGGGCGCTCTTCACTGGCAGCAGCAGGGAGGCGGCTGTGACAGGGGGCTTTTCACGGGGGTGGGGTGCAATTTGGCGCCCCTGTGGCCACCCCACTCTAGGTGAGCACCCAGCTCGCATAGTGGGTGAGCCAGCTCTGCATGCAGCAAGTAAATGTGGCAAGAAGAATTTAGGCAAAGGAAATTAATCTCTCAGCACTGGACCGCCTTGTTCTGCAGTTTGTATCCATTTCCTCCAGACTCTTATGAACAGCTAGACTTTGGATGGAGAGTGATGCTATTCCCTGATGAGGCAAAACATGGAGCTTTCTCTGTGTGCATCTGAATGTTAGCATCTTGTTTGCCCTAATGGTCCATGTAAACTGTTTGCTTCTGATTTAGCAGCATGCCACATGTGGCTCTTCATAGTAGACAAGACTGCATGGCTAAACTGTGTCACCAGCTGTTGTCAATGACATGGGCTCTTGTTCGATTCCCCATTCAGGGAGACTTCCAGCTGAAGGCTGAGCGGGTGATCCAGTCTGTCATGGCCATTTGCAGTGCTCTTGCTGCTGTGGAGTCTCAGGAGATCACAGGTGCCCTGAATCAGCTGCCACCATGTCCATCTCGCATGCAGCCCAAGATCCAGAAGGTAAGAAGCAACCATGAAACACAGAGGGAAGTGAATTTTACTCTGAATGCCAAAATTAAATAGGAAGAAATAAGGACAAGCTCTGCTGCAGACTGTAGAAGAAACAAGTGCTAATGTGGCTACGTATTGTGCACTTGATGTTAAGAAGCATACTTGAGCCTGTCTCATGCTACTTTTGCCACCCATGTGTGTGCTGTTAATGCAGGACAGATGCAGAGGAAAACACAAAAGCACATTTTAGTCAGCGTAGGTTTTGCATTCACACTTAAATTGATTTTGAGCCTCATCCTTTAATTTAGATGGGAAGGAGAAAGAGTTGTGTGTCATCAGCACAGCAATGGCACTGTGCTCCAGATTTCTGGACAGTTTCTCCAGTTTGGCTTCATGTAGGTGCTAAACAGCTTGGGGGGGGGGGATTTGAGTGAGTCTTGAGGACCTATTTTGTGGGAAAGGGGAGGAGCCTATCAGCATTCTGAAGAAATAATTTGCATTGCAGAGAGCAAGATCTGCTGCTTCTCTCTTGGGATTTTCAGTCAGAGATGCACATATAAACAGGTTCTTTCATGACTTATGAGGTTGTATGTATGGGATGGGAGTGCGTGTGTGTGTGTGTGTGTAGTGTGGCAAGTATTCCAAGTTGGTGCTGAGGCCAGAGGAATGATGCTTGAGTTTAACCACTGCACATCACTGATCCTTGGCATGTTAAACAGCTTGAAATGATTTAAAGATCAGTCATTTATCCTTTCTTGCTAATGAAGAAAGATTCTATAGAATAGAAGGGCAAAGGAGTAACTGAAAATGGAGCAAAACTCTTCTTTGCTTCTCTCCAATTTTTGCCGAACTCTGTTATAACACTTTGCTAAAATGGGATGGTTATTATTTATGCGAAGAATTTTCCTATTCCTTATGCTCGGGCAGGATTCCTCAAAGAAAAGGAGACCTCATTTGAATAGAATTTGCCCTTTTTCTTCAGACCATCTTCTGCTTCTAACAGCTGATACTTTTGTGGATGTGAAAACCTGGGGAAATGTAGATGGTTCTGCTCCCCCCCATTTTGGGTGAATTTTAAGTGCTGGGAATGGAAACGTGGCTGGAGCATGTTATATAAAGTGGTTGGCTCAGGGAGCTGCTTCCATTTCTGATTGTCATGAAAATGTTCTAGTCTGGTTTCTCTTTCCTGAACAGGATCCAAACATTCTGGCCTTGAGGGAAAATAGAGGTAATTTCTCTTCTTCTATTATTGTTACTGAGTTCCTGGAACTCTTATTTCAGTAGCCTTCCAAAGGAACTTCTAAATCCTAAATTACTGCATATAGTTATTTACTGAACTGCTTTTGTTAGTAGTATTAGGTGTGTTAATAGTAACTTTTTAAATGGAAAAAGCCCAATGACAAATGTTTTTAGATGTTGGTGCAAAATAATTAAGAGCAGATTTCAAAAATACTGATCTCTCCAATAGCTGTTCATGACCTCATAGCATAATGTCTGCTAGATAAACTGTACCATTGCAGCTTTGAGTTATGTCTTCCAGTTGTCTAAGCTTAATGAAGAGAAAGGAGGAGGATTAATTTTGGGGTAGAATATAGTTCCCAGTGTATCTTGACATAAATACATTGAGGTTGGAGTTGTGCCTTCCCAAAGTTAGGTTTTTCAATCTGCCTATGTTTAGAAGAAGAGGAAGAGTTTGGATTTATACCCCGCCCTTCACTGCCCAAAGGCATCTCAGAGCGGCTTACAAACTCCTTTCCCTTCCCCTCCCCACAACAGACACCCTGTGAGGTAGGTGGGGCTGAGAGAACTCTAACACAAACTGTCCTTGGGAGAACAGCTGTGCCAGAGCTTGTGACTGACCCAAGGTCACATCAGCAGGTGCAAGTGGAGGAGTGGGGAATCAAACCCGGTTCTCCCAGATTAGAGTCCGCACACTTAACCACTACACCAAAAGGCAAGCATCCCCCCATACTCACAGCTGCCCAAGTTTCCAAAGGCAGGTTCTGAAGGACAGAAAGGCAGACATTTCCAGAGTTTTGACAGAGGCTCTCCAAAGTTACCCCACAACAGCTTGGTGGGCACCCAGCCCCACTAGACCAGTGGAAATCAAAGTTTTTTTAAGTCATTAGTGAAGAAAAGCTGACCTGACAAAAGATTTCCAACAGCGGCTCTCCAAAGTTACCCACAATGACAGCTTGGTGTGTACCCCAGCCACACCAGAATAGCAAAGGAAGCATGCCCAGTGTGCACAACTCTTACAGCTCCCCCCAGATAAGAGTCCACACACTTAACCACTACACCAAACTGTTTACATGTTGCAAATGAACCCTGTTTATCACACAAATTTAATGTACAGCCAGTTTGGTATTTCATGAATCAGCCTTCTGAGTCCTTGAGGAAGACTTCTCCCTCCAGCACAACATTTGCTTTTGTGAAAAACACCACCATATAGTTACCACCCAGCCAACTAACTGTGATTTTCACTTGCCCTTCAATTGCAAAGTACACTTGAATCCTTGTTTGGAATGCAAACCAGTTCAGATGTGACAGCAAACTATGGTTTGCCACAAACCAGGAAGTAACTAATCAAATTGTCATGTGTGCAAAGTGGCATACGCAAGTCCAAGGAGCCATTAGGCGTGTTGATATTATATAGTGCTAAGAGCCAGTTTGGTGTAGCGGTTAAGTCCACAAACTCTAATTTGGGAGAACCAGGTTTGATCCCCCACTCCTCCACTTGCAGCTGCTGGATGACCTTGGGCAAGTGATAGTTCTGTCAGAGCGGTTTTTGAAAAGAGCAGTTTCTGTCAGAGCTCTCTCAGCCCCACCTACCTCACAGGGTGTCTGTTGTGGGGAGGGGAAGGGAAATGAGTTTGTAAGCATCACTGAGACTCCCTCAGGTAGTGAAGGGCGGGGTATAAACTCAAACTCTTCATCTTTTTCTAAACCATGCTGTGGTGTTATATCTGAAAGAAGCCAAAGTAGGAGGCAAAGCTGTGTACATATACACATAAGCATGCACCAGTGGGTTGGAGGGGGATGAGGAAGAAGACAGTGTATTGATGGTGCAATGTCACTTCCAGTGAATACCCAGCAATGATACCATGCTCCTGGAGCATGATGTCATTTCCAGGTATTTGTTGACAGCAGAACATCTTTTTGTGACATTTTTTCCTCCTGCCACCCAGCTGGGAGGTGGCAGGCAAAAGAAACGGAGGTTGGGAAGTCTCCCATTGAAGCAGGAGACATGGCATCCCTAGCCTGCATATATTACTCATATATGTCCACGATGCACATAACAACCAAAATACTTTCCTGTACTTTCTGCTGCAAGAAAAGCTGAGCTCCACAACCTTTGAAAATTACAGTAGCCCCAGAACCCCCCACCCCATCTACCTGAGGTGACGGGATAGGACCAGCTGGAGCAGGCTCGCCCAGCAGTGGCCTGCGTACAGCAAAAGTTGGCCCTGATGGCAGGTCCATTGGAGCCAGGCCTGCCCAAGAGAGCAGCAGTTTACCTGACCCAGCTGGGCCAGAAGAGGGAGGAACAGCCACTGTATAAGCCCCGAGCTGGCTGGGGGGAGGCAAGGCAGCCATTTAAAGGAGATGGAGGGCAAGGCTAGAGGCCAGTCTGGCCCAATCTCACTCCATAAGCAGTAGTTCCTGCCAGTCAAGTCAGGAGTGTGAGGCAACCCTTAGAGAAAGCAGGAAAAGAAAGGGGTAAGCATAATCCAGAGAGTCTCCCTCATAAGGGCCAGAGACTCAGGCTTGGGAGGACAAGCTAGCCATCCTGCCAGCCACTACAGGGGAAGGGTATGGAAAGAGAGGAGGAAGAGCTAGGGTGCTGTTAACCACTTCCCCTTTTTGGTCTGAGAGCCCCATGAGGAGGCTCTGGAGGATGTTTTAGTCCTGACCAACAGCCAGGTTCTAGTCCTCATGGGTGGAAGGACAGGCTTGAAAATGTAGGACAAGCCTAGGGAAACCTCAGAAACTAAAATAAGAATATGAACAGATTCCCTCATGCCTTACAAAACTAATTGTTCTTCCTACAGCTAACAGAATCAGAATAAATTATATAAAATAAAATAACTATAAACAAATGCTTTAATTTGCATAACAATACAAGACTTCGAAATCTGCTGTTAAGTGGTATGCCATGCCACAGTTGAAACAATCAAGAAGGCTAGCTGGGGACATCCATGAGGTCCTTGCAGTTTTAGGGACCAAACTTGGTGGGGCTTATCTGTAGTCAAAGGAGTCTCCCATGCATGTAAAAACTATGTAGGGGCATCATTATATCTGCTAGTAAAGTGGCTGGCCTCTGTGCCAATCATAAAAGCAACAAACCCATAGACACCATACGGGTATCTACATATTCAGGTTACTCCACAAGTATGCAGAAAAATATTTCTGTAAATTAATAAAGGGGGGGGTTAACCTAATGAAGACTAAATATACTTCAGAAGCACAGAACACTGAGAGAAGCAGAGACTCAGCTAAAGAGAAAAGGGGATGGTGTATGTGTATGTACGTAACTAGCTTGCTGAAGCCCCCTGGGGAGAAAGATCTTGGAGGTGGGGATTTCAAAAATGTTCTCTAAACCCATGATTCCTCATGGATCCCTTAGCTTGAATGCTAGGATTTTAAATTGTTTACATCTATTCTTCTCCTTCACAGAGAAGGTTGTGGAAGCTTTGACGGCTTCCATCTTGGATCTGGTGGAGCTCTACTGCAACACGTTTAATGCAGACTTCCAGACTGTGATACATGGGAACAGAAAGCATTATCTTAGCCAAGAGGCCCGGCTCCTTACCTGTCCCCTCTCCTTCACAGTCTATGCCACTCATCGCATACCCATCACCTGGGCGGCAAGGTAAGCAACAACATCTTTCCACAAACCACCCACAGTCACATCTTTTCCCTTCTACTGCAGAGTTAAAACCAGGAAAGTATATAGCAGCAAAGACTTAATATCGTAAAGAATAATTTCTAATGAGGAATGAGACTGGGTTGGGGAGGGGTGTCAGGTGGGAGAGAGGACCAGAGAAAGGCTCCTGCAAGGAGTAGCTGGTCTGGATATGGAGGATTGTGCCCCCCACCCCCACTGTTGTTCAGATTCACTGGAATGCCCTAGGAGAGTCCACTGGTCTCAGCACTCCGCCTTCCTGGCTCAGCCCCACAGACAGTGACAGATGGCTGCTTCTCAGCCTGGGCTTATGCCCCTTCAACCAATGACTGTTGGCGGAGGGAAATCACTTAATGGGTGTAGGGACAATGAGGAGTCTGGGCAGGGCGGGGATATTCCTTTGTCTGCAGCCTTTGGTTGTGTGTTTGTGTTTCAGTAAAGGCAGGGAGGCAGTGTCTGGGAGGTGCTTGTTGGTAATCCACATCCCCAGCAGCAGGAGCCTGTGAGGGGGGTGGGGGTAGGGAGGTTATGGTAACATTAGCTGCCACCCCTCCAGGGACCCCTTGCCTTTGTTCCATCCTTAATATATTCCAATGAGTGAGTGACTCTGAACAAAACATGAGCCTGGGAAATCCAGGCCTGGCCTGACCTTTGTTGCCCTGTAGCCCTCTCTGCATCATCGCTTGGCACCTGTCACATGGCTGGCCCTTCTGACAGAGTCCCATGTGATGGCATTCTAAGTGGCGTATGTCAGTCCAGCTGGCTGGGAAGGAAGCAGGAAAAGCCTCTCCCGAAAGCGAACAGCCTAAGGGAAGATCCCACACTTAATCTGTCCATGTGGGACAACTAGTCTCTTACAGCCCTCTCCCTTTAATCAACAGTCTGAGCTGGAAATGATTTGATTTCTGTTTAAGAGACACAGTTTCAACTATGATTCAGATCAGATTTGCTCTAAGTGAACGTAATCAGGACTAAAAAATGGTGCTGACCAAAAATCCCAACCCTGCCTGCAACCTGAACTTTAAAAAGGACTTCATTGGCAGAAACCCTTCAGTCAAAACTCCATGATTGGCTGAGCCCATGAAATGTCTGGGGTTCCAAATGGCATATGCAGGAAGCAAACAGACTTGCGGAAAGCAAATTAAACCATGTAGTAACACATTATTGAAAGTATCCTTCCATACCATACCAAAGACTCAAGTGTGGCTAATAGATTAAAATGCAAATATAAACTATTCTGCTATTTTTCTGTTGACACAACTAAAACAGTACAGATGCCAAACCCCCAATGCTTCCTTATTCTATTTCCAGCTCTTCCCTCAACCTAGCCCAAATAAAAGGTCTTACAAGTCATCTGGGGGAAGAAGGTTTTATAGTTGGGGCCATCCACCAATTTAGGGTACACCTAAGTGTCTAAACAGACCTGTGCATATAGGCCAGACCAAGGCCATCTGGGGTTTATCTGTCATTCAGTTATTCCCCTAGGGGGAAATCTGGATAGGCTCTTGCTTGGGATTAAGATACGTTCTCACCAGTGAATCAGCTGCTGAGTACAAAATAAATCAAGTCAAATATCCCTTTCATGTGTTCCTCCTCTTTGCTGTGTGGCTGCCTCTAAGAATGACAGCAGGCTGCTTTCAGTCCCTTCCTTCAGTCTCTCAGAGATTGAACACACACACACACACACACACACTGAGTACAAAATAAATCAAGTCAAAATATCCCTTTCATGTGTTCCTCCTTTCTCTGTGTTGTGTGATAAAAGAATTTTCTGGTTTTGCCTTTCTGGTTTTTCTTTTCTTTTATGCAGCTATGAAGATTTCTACCTCTCCTGCTCCCTCAGCCACGGTGGCAAGGAGCTATGCAGTCCCCTGCAAACCAGAAAAGCTCATGTATACAAATACCTCTTCCATCTTATCATCTGGGACCAGCAGTAAGACATCTTCCCATTTATATCCTTATCTATGGTGGAGTAGGTATAGAGAAGAGAGTTAAGAAGTGGCTCAAGAAATGGAATCTGGTATATCATGTTGGCCAAGAGTAGGTTGTTAACCAAATTGCCTTATTTATTAATAAATGTGGGGAATTGTGAGTATTAAATAGCAAAAAGGCATTAATTATAGGATCATAACCTGTGTTTACAGGAGTTGGAATTCCCAGGAATAGATGCTGAGGCTAGATTGCTAAAGTAATGCTTTCTTTACTAAAGGTTTTTCAAGCATACATACAAAAATCATGCAGTCACACAGATGATACAGGGCTAAGAATACAGATTAGAAAGTATAGAGACATTTGCATGAACAAGAAATATCGTTGGTTGGGTGATACTTTATCTGCCTGGTGATCATGCAGCAAAAAATAACACAATAAGGGAAAAAGGATCGTGAGTTGACCAGCAACAAACATGGACTGATTCCAAACTTGCCAAGAATGGAACCAAGAAAATAGGGTAGGGGTAGGAGAGGCAAGGGCACGAGAGCAAACAAAGGCACAAGGCTTTCCTTATATAACTAAAATGTGACCTGAGGCTAAGACTTGTGGTCACATGGTCCCCAGGAGATATTAACAAAACTTAAACTAAGAATGGGGCAGAAAAAGGGATTAATGTTCGGCAGGGAGTGACACCTCTTTGGGGAAGGAGATAGACAAAGGAGAGAAAGAAGAGAACCAATCAGGTTGCAGGACGGATGCTTTGGATTAATGACCAGATGTTTGACAGCTGCATTATCTTGATGGGTAGCAGAAAGACTTGATGGCTCGCTATTGTTGTTGCTGGGCACATCCTTTTGTCTTAGGTTGGAGAGGAATGTGTGCTTCTCTTGGTGATGTTAATACATGAAGGTGGGGGGGAAATGCCTGTGTGATGAAGAAAGGAGTTTTTCATGAAGAAAGGAGTTTTTCATGGTGTCTGTGAAGGAACATGGCTTCCCTCTGTGATCTGCTGCTGTTTCTGCGTGCACGGAGGTCAGGGCTGCTGGCCTGCATTCTGGTGCTGACATGGCTGTGGAGATGCAGGAGCAGGAGTCTTCTTGTGGTCCCAGGGTCCACATCTGGCTTGGCATCCTGCTTAGGAACAAGGCTCCCCTTGGCCATAGTATATTCCATAGTCCAGTATAAGGGCACTGCTCTTGGGCTACAGTCATGTCCATTGCCCTGACACCTTATTTTCACAGTTCAGCAAAGCAATCATTTTTAAGAGTCTTTTATAATGCTGTTTGAAGTGGCTGCATGTCAATAAGGTGGGAGAGTACCTGTAAAGGGGCACACAGTTCATTGTGTGGGGTGGAGAAGGGTCACAAGACAGAAAAAAGTCCCTCACTCAGTATTCCCTGGAGAGCAAAGCTGGATGTGATCACAAAGGGGAATTAATGCTTCCTAGCTGTGTGTAGACATAGGACTCGGTCTGCTACTTGAGTGAGGGAATAAGAATTTTTGAAAAGCTTCTCCCAATGAATGTAAAATGTAGTGCACATAAGTCTACTCTTTCAAATCTGAACACTGATAGAAAGTACTAGCTGTCAGTGGGAGGTTTCTCCATAGACTGGCAAGTCCTTTTATTGTTTGGGCTTCCTTTTGGTCATAGGTTCCTACTGAAGTGGTGCTCACTCCTAACTGCTCTTTCTTCCAGCTTCCTGGTTTTCTCTAGATGATGTCCACTCCCTCTCCCATCTGATATTGTGGGAAAAGACTACTTCAACATGATAAGTTTCCCATATGGATATCATGTATATATAGGAGAAAAGCATGCTGGTTTCTGTTTTGCCTTCTGTACCCACTATTTAACATGAACACATAACAAGTAGCTGCTGTAGTCTGTAGATCTACATTGTGTACACATAGACGAGTGCATGCATCCCATGTAACTGTATAGGCATTTCTTATAGCTGCCTTGATGGCACTGATAGGGTCGAAAGGTGGCATAAAAATCAGGTAAGTAAATAAATACACAGAGGTGATATCTGAAAATTTACATTATGTGACATTACCTTTAGCAAACATCAGCTTCCCTTCAGACAACTTAAGACTAAGTGAGACTCAACCTACATATCTATATTTCTATTTCTCAAATATGTCCCCCATCTGTGGATATTTAAATATGCAGATCAGGGCCATACTTACTCAAAATAGATTTTTCTGCAAACTTGGTGGTGGGGGGGTCACCCAAGTTCGCAGAAAAATCTTAAATCTTCAAGAAAATACATGTGGTGTTTAAATTCCCCTCAAAGTAAAAGCACAGAGAATGTACCTACTTACCTCCAGTGGTTGTTGGAGCCCATGAGCTGTGCTATGACCAGTGGTAGCTGTGGCAGTGCCAGGGAGCCATACTGGGCCTGGCAGTGGCTGCACAGCCATGCTGGGCCCAGTAAGAAAGTGTGTGGGGGGAATCCCCCCCAATATCATAGGTCAGCACTTGTCTATATACTAATAACAAAACCAGATCTTTGGATACTTAAATCCAGTGACTAGACTTGTCAGTGGGCAAGACAGATCTTTCTACACACCTAAAAAGGGCTCCAGGTTTGCAGAAAAATGTGAAATCTTAAAAAAAAACATTGGGAGGTCTAAAAAACCCAAAGATGATAAAAGAAGTGCCTGTAGCTTTAAGCAGCTGACTGTTGCTAGGCAACTGCAGTATTGGTGCTGGAGGGGGCAGCAGTGGGAGGGCTTCTAGTGTCCTGGCCCCACTGCTGGACCTCCTGATGGCACCTGGTATATTTTGGCCACTGTGTGACGGAGTTGGACTAGATGGGCCATTGGCCTGATTCAACATTGGCTTCTCTTATGTTCTTATTCCAGGCTGGGTTTTTGTGAGTAAAAATGCAGGGTCCTTTCCAGCCTATTTTGGCCTTTGAGGGAGGACTCATCGGGGCCAGGCCTGACTAGGGTTGCCAGCTTCAGGTTGGGAAACTCCTGGAGGTTTTGTGGTGCAGTCTAAGGATGGGAAGATTTAGGGAGGGAAGAGGCCTCAGCTGGATAAAATACCATCCACCCTACAAAGCAGCCATTTTCTCCAAGGGGACAGATCTTTGTCATCTGGAGTTCAGTTGCAATTCTGGGAGATGCCCTGGTCCCACCTGGAGGTTGGTGAACCTAGGCCTGGCAGCAACCTCTGGATGACTTCATACCAGGGCTCTTTTTGTAGCAGGAACTCCTTTGCATATTAGGCTACACACCCCTAATGTAGCCAATCCTCCAAGAGCTTACAGTAGCCCCTATAAGAAGAGCTCTGTAAGTTCTTGAAGGATTGGCTACATTAGGGGTCTGTTGCCTAATATGCAAAGGAGTTCCTGCTACAAAAAGAGCCCTGCTTGATACCATCCAACTTGCATGACTCAACTAGTCCTGGCAGCCTACTACTCTTCAACAGTAGCCACCCTATGAAAGCCAGTGTGGTGTAGCAATTAGAGTTTTAGAGCATGATCTGGGAGACCCAAGTTCAACTCCCCATCTTGATTTGGAAATTCACTTGGTGGTTTGGGGCCAGTCACATACTTTGAGGAGAAAAAGGAGGAGAGGAGAATAATGCCAGCTGTCTTGTTGCCCACTGTGCAGAAAGGTGGGGTATAAATGAAGTAAATAAATAATAAATATAGGACATGGGAAACATCTGGCAACTCTAAGGAGAGAAGGAAGCAGGAACAGGGGAGATTCTATGGGGGCTTTCAGGAAAGGGAAAGAGGAAATGAGATGCCTCCCACAAATCCTTGCAGATTCCTGCTTGTCTGTAAATCTAACAGCAAAGTCTGGGCCCCATCTGTAGATATCTAAATACATAGATTAGGGTCACTAAACCCCCAAGTTTGAAGAAAAATCTGAAATGTTAAAAAAATACATTTCCCCCAAATTAAAAAAGTGTTGTCTGTGCACTTACCATGATTCTGCAGTGGCCATGGGTGCTGCAGTGGGCCTGTTGGCATCTGAGGCAGAGCCCTGCAGCTGCTGCAACAGAGCCCAGGAGTTGCTCTGGACCGGAACAGCTCCCTGCCACCATCGCCACTGCGGCCGGGCTCCAAGGTGAGTGGCAGGCCCTGGAGTTGAACTGAGCTTGGCAATGGGGGTGGGTGGGATTCCCCTGCACAAGTTTTTCAGGGGACCCATTTGTTGCATATAAATACAGATAACCTAAAGTGGTTTTTTTTTTTTGCATGCATTTGTTTTAGAGCATTTTTTGCATTTTTCAAATATTTGAAAAAGTGGTCATGCATATGAATGCTCATACCTTGAATAAACCTTTGTTGGTCTTAAAGGTGCCACTGGACTCTAAATTTGTTCTACTGCTTCAGACCAGCACGGCTGACCTCCTAAAACAGTATACAGTTAAACATCTATTAAAAATGTTGGAAATTTAGCAGAGTGCATAAAGCACAGTGGAATAATGCATCACAAGACACGTGTGTTTAGTTTCTAAGAAAAATATTTTACTAGAAAACATAGGGAAGGGGTTCCTCCACCCTTAATTGGTTCTATGCAGGGGTCTTTTGGGGGGGGAATGTGCCGGAGCACAGCTCTGGCAGCTCAGGAGCCACAACAAATGGTGGTGGCGGCAAACCCCGCCCCCAGCTGGCATCCCTGGTAGGGGCGTGCAAAAAAATAATAATAATAATTCGGCCCAATTCTGTTCGGCCAAATCGGGCGCAAGCAGTTTCGGAGGGCAGAAAGGCTCCCGCATGTCAGTTTCGGCAGTACCAGGGGATTCCGGAGTCTTTTGGCCAGCGGAATGTCCATTTCAGCCCCATTATATCCTATGGGCCATTGAAGTCAATGGCGAAAACATAGGGTATATTCTGGGGGCTGGAGGGGAGGGGGTTTGAGGGAGAGGCTCCAAACTCACAGGGTAGCTGATGGAGCCTCTCCCCAAGATACCCATTAAGTTTCAAGAACAGTGGACCAGGGGGTCCAATTCTATGGGCCCCAAACAGGTTGCCCCCATTCCTTCCATTGTTCTGTATGGAGGGAAAAAATGCAGATGAAAGGAAGTACTTCTTCATGCAAACAGTGATTAACAAATGGAATTCACTGCTACAGGAGGTGGTGGTGGTGGTGGTGGCTGGCATGAACAGCTTCCAGATGGAATTTGACAAATGTATGGAGACTGGAGCAAACAGGAAAAAAACAAACCAACCCCCACCACCACCACCAAGCAACAGCAACCAGCAGAACTTTTTAAAGTTGTAAATCTGTAAGAACCAAAAAACCTTTCATCTGTTCTAACTTCTAACCTGACTGCTCAGCAATTTCATGGAGTGCCCACGAGTTCTTGTCTTGTGAGAAAGGGTGAAAAGTACTTCTTTCTCTACCTGCTCTATGCCCCATGCATAGTCTTGTAAACCTCTTATCATGTCATTGTTTCTCAAAGCTAAGATCCCCAAATGTGATGACCTTTCTTCATAGGGAAAGTGTCCTCCTCTTATTATTGCCCTTTTCTGCATTTTTCCCAGTGCTATAAATATTCTTTTTGAGGTGTGTGTGGTGTGAGTGGTCCAATGAGGTTGCACCATCAGTTTATACATGTATAAATGTTGTTCCTTTTGGTCTTTTGGGGTTTCTGTGTGGCACTGTGGCATGCTTGAACTGCCACAGTGCCACTTGTTCTGGAGTGTGCCACTTGTTCTCATGGCAAACAAGCAGTTCACTTTCTCTGAGATTCTCTGGGAGAGTCTGACTGCTGGGTGGCTGCCTGCTTGCCTGCCTTAAGTGCTGCTGACTGGGTTTCCCCATTGGAAACAATGGAGGTAATGGGGGTAACCTGTTTGGGTGCCCATAGAATTAGGCCCATTGGCCCAATTGCTTTGAGACATGGGGGTGTATGTGGGGAGAGGCTCCCAAAGCTACCCTGAAAATTTGGAGCCTCTTCCTCAAACCCCCTCTCCTCCAGCCCCCAGAATATACCCTATGTTTTCACCATTGACTTCAATGGCCCACAGGATATAATGGGGCCAAATTGCCGCCGAATTTCTTTCATTCCCTCCTTTCCTTCTCTCCTTTTCCTCTTTCCCTCCTTCTTCCCTTCTCTCTCTTTCTTTCCCTCCTTCTTTCCTTCTCTTTCTTTCCCTCTTTTTCCCTCTTTTCTCCTTCTGTGGCCCAACTCTAGAGAGAAGGGGTTTAAACTTTAAACCCCTTCTCTCTTCACTCCCCCACCCAGGCCAGCTGGGGAAGGGAAGGGAAAGGAAGGCTTTTGAAGATGCCTCCCCCCTCTTTTGCTTCCCCTTCTGACATCACTTCCGGTGATGTCAGGGGGTGTGGCATATGCTAATAGCCTAGTAGCTCATTAGCATACCATATGCTAATGAGCTCCTGCAGCTCTTTTTCTATGAAAATACCCCTGGTTCTATGCTAAACTTGTTTACTAGCTACAGAAATACCAGCTTAACCCTTTCATGAGTGAAGGGATGAAACTTGCAAACCCCACAAAAACTAACAGACCTGTATATTTAAAAAGTTAGGTGATGGCGTCAGAAGCCCTCCTGAATAATTCTGCATTGAACCACTTGCAGAATCTTGGCAAAGTAGAAGCCTTCCTAACACCTTCGATAAATCAGGAGCAGCCACAGGGGAGGGGAAAAAGAGACTATTTCTAGCTGTGACCATCCCAACTATCTTACAGGAGGGAATAACTAGTAGGTGTTGGTCCAAGGAGCAGAGCTATCATATCTGTTGATAATCATGGAGGTAGTTATGCAGGCCATTGAATCCCCTTCCTTCACTGGAGGGCTTTTTCCCCAGGCTTTTTTTTAAAAAATCAGAAATAGCTAGATCCTGTAATGTTGTAACAATGTACTAATTCTGAGCTTTCATTTTTCAAAAGTACAATAACGGCAATATGGAGCCTGTGTATATTTCTCCTTACAGTTCTGCAAAGAAAGGGGCATTAAAAAAAAGAAGTTGGAAACCAGTACCTTGTTGCAATTGATTGGTACAATGTTATTACTCTATAGCAATCTAGCTATTTCCAATTTTTAAAAACTAGTGGAGGGGGAGCAGCTGGCAGCTGGGGGGATGGCTGAGGCAGGGAAAATGGTGCCATTGTGGCCAGGACATGCAAAAATATTCTTCTTCCCATTCACACACATCCAAATGCTCTTTGACTGTAAACTTTCCAAAAACATCATACCAGACTGGGTTTGGGAAAGACTACAGCAAAGCAGTAGAAAGATCTTGAGAGACAAGTGGTGGAAAATAGCCAAACTAAGCGCCAAACGACATGACAGTATTTTAATGAGTCATTCCAGTCTCGCCCACCCCCCACATTGTTTTCCCAAGCTGAAATGGTCTGGTGGGGTGCTCTTTGTCCCATGCATGTCCAGCCCTGCAAAGGGCCTTGGCTCTGGAAAATGGCCTGGGGTGGGGCACAGTCCTGATCCAAATCAAGTTCTTGGAGAGTAAGTTATTCATTTCTGTCAGGAAAGCAATTCAAGTTGGGGGGATTCTGACTTTACTCAGTTAGCTTGAAGTTAAGCCTGATTTGCTATGTAAACTGTCACATGGTTCTGACAGCTTTTATGACTCCACAAAGTATGCCTTTCACGTCTGGACAGGCAGAAGTCTGAATCTGAGAACTTGACACAATAACTTCCGATGGCTGCTGGATTCCAAAGCCTGGGGCTGGGTCCCCTCGTAGCCCTGTGCTTGATGATATGTTCTATGTAGCTGGCTGAAGAGAGGGGGAAGGGAACCTGATCCAAAAATAGCCCTGCTGCCCTCTCTTGAGCTTCAGTGACACTTGGCATTTTTACTAGGCCAACAGAAAGAGGGATAGGAAAGGGATAATTTTAGAAGTTGCCACAGGACATCAAGAAAGACGCAGCAAAGCAACATGGCGATTGTAGCCTAAACTCCTTTTGGTGTGAGTGTCTTTTATTCTGCAAATCAAGATGGATCGGACTTCAGAGTGGGACAGCCTAACTGCGTCCACCATGTAGCTGCTTCCACAGGCCCTTTGCTTATCTGCAAAAGGGGCATTCAGCCATGAGTGATTTGAAAACGAACCGTGGGCAGTCTCTGTGTGGGTATGAGACTGCTTTAATCTGGCACACTCTTCAGTTCTGTTACTGCTACAGGATCAGCAGAGGGGCCAGCTGGTGGCACTTCCTGTTAAGGAGGTTTAAGGGACTGCCCCTTATTCAAGGTTAGTGTTCTTCTGCCTCCCTCTCTCCCATACAGATAGAAACACTCTGGATGGGAACTTTGGAAATGGGGCAGTTTTACAACTGGACTCTTAATGGCTGGGGACTCAATGAGATTTAACTCCAAGCCAAGAGTTGCCAACTCTGGTTTGGGAAATTCCTGAAGGTTTGGGATGGCGCTGTGGAAAGATGGTGTTTAGGGAAAAGAGGAAACTTGGTGGATATATTATGTCATTTTAGGACTTCAATTTCGCATAGACAGAATGGTATACCACAGAGTCCGCCCTCTGAAGTTCCATTTTTCTCCAGGAGAACTGATCTCTGTAGTCTGTAAATAAGGTGAAATTTCAAGAGAACTCTCAAAGCCTGACTTTGACATTACAGTTCAGTGATACGATTTGAAACTCTGATGTTTTAGTGCCACCTGAGAGTGTTTTAGTCATATTTTATTTAAACTGTTGGAATTGTTCTGTTAATTCATTAATGTTTTTACTGTTGTTCACTGCCCTGAGCCCTGTGTATTCAGGGAAGGGTGGTCTATAAATTTAAATAATAAATATAAATAAATAAACTGGAGCATGTGAAGTTTTGGTGTTTTTAGTGCTCTGAGTATGTGAGGAAGGTCACTCTCCTTGCCACTGAGTAACTATGCTCACTACTGAGTTACTCTGTTAGGTATTTGAGGAAACGTTTCTGGTGTGTGTGTGACTTCTAAAACAGTTTGGATGTGTCTCATTTTACAGATTTAAAGCCAGTGAATTTTAGTAGCCAGATTTTGAACTGGGAGCCATCTAGCTTTAGTCCTCTCTTCTGCCATGGAATGAACAGAATGGTCTTGACCAAGTCAGCATCTTTCAGTAAAGGAAGACAGTAGCATTTTATTTCAGAGACTGTATAATGAAGCAGCTGCTCAGCTGTTTTATTTGGCATGTGTTGTGCTCCCTTACAGGCAGTGTCCTAATTAGGAACTCTGTGGACCCATAATAATTGCAAAATGTGTAGGGAGAGGAGTATGTACCATACCATAACATAGTATGTAGGTCTGTAAAATGTGGTTGCCAGCTTAATTTCTACAGGCTGGTACTGGTGCTTTTACACTCTCGATTGCTTCCTTCTGAGTAATTTTTCTCTTCTGTATCTTGGAGCCTGAAGAAGGGAAGTCCTCCTAGGTTCCTGTGTGTTCCCCCCCCCCACATGTGGAGGACAAGCCCACTTCTTTTCCCTGCCAAGAGGGATTTGAACCAAATGCTTGTGTATCAATGCAGTGTGATTTCTGCCCCCTCCTTCCATTGCCATGCAGCAGGAGTTCAAATGAAATGCTGAAAGGCAGAGCAGTGATAGTCTTTCAGCATGACCTATTTCTCCTTTGGCTGTTGCTCCTTTCTGAACCTCTTTCCAGAAATCTATTTGCTTTAACTATAGTGTGTCTTGTAGAAGAACATTATGATTGGGGGGGTGCAGTTTCCTGCACTGGTAGTCTCTCCCCCCCCCCCCCCGCTGTTTTGTGATGACGGGGATTAAACTCATAAATGTACAATATAGACTTAAGGAGAACCATTGCTGAGGAGGACTGGGCTGGAATGGAAGGCAGGGAGAATGTTCTGCCTCAAGCCTAAATCTATGCTGCAGACTGATAATAGCCATTCTCTTCCTCCAGGAAACTCTGAGAACTGTTCTATGAGAGAGGGAGGGAGGGAGGGAGGGAGGGAGAGACAGAGAGACAGAGAGAGCGCTAAGGATCTCTGATAGAAATTCTCCTAGGACAGTTAAGTATCATTAACTTTACACATAGTTACAGTGGAGAATCCAGACAGCATTACCATCAATCTCCACTTATTTCTGTATTACAGTCATTTTTTTTTGCACTCATTTTTATTGGGCCATGAAGGTTTTTGAGAGCTGCTAGAGCAAGAACACTATGAGGGAACCTGGGGAGGAACATAAACTCAGAGTTAGCAGAAACTTATTGTCTACATTGGAAGGGACTGTGGCCCAGTGGTAGAACATCTGCTTGGCATGCAGAAGGTCCTAAATTCAGTTCCTCGTATCTCCAGTTAAAGGACCTTGGAGTAGGTAATGTGCATGACCTCTGCCTAAGACCATAGAACAGACATGTCAGACATAAGGCCCAGGGGCTGGAACCTTCCCATCCAGGGCTTTTATGTGGACCACAAGCAACTGGGGGAAAACAGTCTGAATGTGGACCAGAAGGGCCTATATTAGGGTAATATACCCCCTGCTGAGGTCCCTCTCTTCCCCAAACATGGGCCCTCCCTAGGGTCTTCCTCCAGATCTCCAGGAATTGCTCAACCATTGCAGTTCTCGCCATTTGATCTTTTCAGATTGCTGTATCAGTATTATTTATGTATCTATGTTATGGCTTTAATGTTTTTGTATATCACCCAGAGCCCTGCAGTAGCAGGTATAGGGTGATTCATAAGTTTAATTGACCACAAGCTCTGCACAGCCAGGCCTTTGAGGCCTATCTGCTTTCCTTGGCTGAGGTGCTGGACTGGGCTGAGCTGCCTGCCTCTGCCACCTCCTCCAGCCAGAGCACATTGGGCTCCTTCCTCTGCTGCCTGGGCTGCTGGAAAGATGGCTGGTTGGTAGAGTTGCCAGCCCCCAGATCCCAGCAGGGGTTCCCCCACTTTTGTGGGCTTTGATCCACTGCCAGCCAGTTGACCAGTGGGGAAACCCCACCCCCAAACAGAGATGTTGTCACATGACATCCCCAATATGATAATATGACTTCCAGGAGTCATCATTGCACCAGGGACATCATGTGGTGACACTCTGGCTTTTGGGCAAACTCTGTGGTTTTGAAGGCAAAAAACCATAGAGTTTTGCCAAAAACCAGAGCCCCCAAACCAGTCGCTGACATGATGGCATCATACATGATGTCCTGCCCACCCCTGCAACGCCCCCCAAATCCCCCCACCGTGATGGTGAGGGGACCTGGCACAGCAGCCTGGACGAGAGAGAAAAGCCTGGTACTTATGTAAGGGGTGCTGCAATGTGTGCAAAATGTCGAGAGTCGGGGCAGAGGAGGGCTGCTGAGTCAGGTGAGCCAGAGCCTGCTGACCCCAATGTACGTGGCTCCTCTCCTACCTTCCTTATGCCTTATGTAACAGTCTGAATGGAAGTGGAGGACAGGGGGGTTAGGTGAAGGTCAGGGATGGGAGCAGACATTCAGAAAAGCATGCTGGGTTTGCGCGCTGCAGAGGCAGGCATCAGATGTGTGTCTGTGTGTTTGCATGTGGGGAGTAATATTTTGTGTGGTTGGATAATGCCATGGAGCTGGTAGGAAATAAAAGTCTGCAAAAGGCAATTAAAGTGGAGCTGGCATCTTTGGAGAGTGGCAGCACTTGAAGATTGCTTGTGGTGCTGAGGAGCATCACAGTTCCCCTTGTGGTTCAAACTTGTTGCTGAATGTGGGACTTTGAAAGAGGGAGGTGTGGGATTGTGGGGCTGCCTCACCCCCCTCCCAAGCCTGTTGACCATAGCAGTTTCATTAAGGCAGGGTTTAGTGGGTTCCCCTGGTTGGTACCACTTGGCCACTTGTCTTTGCTGCACATGTGCAATGGAATACAGCACTTCATGCTGCAGCTCATCAAAAGCTTCTGAAATGTGTTAGTCTTTGAAGAGCCACAAGTGTTTCTGGTTGTTGCACCTTGATTGTCAGGCAGTGGTTCTCTGTGGTGCACAAAAACTCTTCTGCATATCAAACAAAGAGTAGTTAGTTAGGTGCTGAGGAGGGGTGTGAGGCACAGTCAGCTGTGAAATATCTCCAGTACCTGGCATTACATTTTATGGCACACATGGCCCGACCTAGCAAAGTGACATTTATGTCAGATCTGGCTCTTGTAACAAATGAGTTTGACACCTCTGCCCATAGAGACCCTAGAGAGCCACTGCCAGTGTGAGTAGATGAGACTAACTGTGATAAAGCAGCTTCATGTGTTCATGTGATTCCTAAGGGGAAGCAAGGGCCAAAGTGGTTCACCATATAAAGAGTTGCATTTAAACCTGGAGGACTTGACCTTAGGCATGGTCTTCCAACCACAAGAAAATGAAAATCATAGCCTCACTGGTTTGTTATAAATGGTGACTGGGATAATTGCTGTAAGAAGGCTTTGCCTTGGAGAGGGAAATAGCTTGAAATCAGTGTCCTAACTAATTCACTGTAACTTCTTTCAGGATCTGCTTTCCAATTCAAGTGAACCGTCTGCCACGGGAGTCTCTTTTGACAGCCACTCTCTATGCCGTTCCAATCCCACCTCCTGGGAGCTCTTCAGAGACAAATAAGCAGCGCCGTAATCCAGAGGCCTTGGGCTGGGTTACCACCCCCCTTTTCAACTTTAGGCAGTATGTATACTTCCTTTTGCGGCTTCTTTGAGGGAAAATAGGGAATTCCACAGAGAATAAACAAGGTATCTATCCAGGATGTCTGTATGGGATTATAACACCTAGGGCATTGTGCTGGATTGCTTTCACACTACTCTTAGTCTGGAATTTCTATGATGTGCTGGTTAGTTTTAATGGAGAATTGTGACTGTGCCATTATATTAAAAAAAAAATCTGCACAGCCGATCAAATCTCCCAATAGTCAATCAGAAACCATGCTGGGCAAAAGCCCTACCTGGCCCCACCCAAAGGTGTCACTAGGGGCCGCGATACCCATAGGCACCATATGGGGGCCCCCAATTCAGTCCTGTATAGAACTCCTATTTCAGATTCACACAGCTGATTTAATGATGAAAAAGGCAAGACTGAGCAGCACAGAAGTATCCTGTTGTGGAACAAGCCTGAATCTATGGTCCTTTTTAGAAAAGTGAGCTGGGATAGGCTCTGAGTGGCCATGTGAGTGGCATAAAAACAAGACTTGAACCTCTCCAGTTTGTAGAATGAGAGCCTTATAGTATTAATGTAATGCAATGATTCTGAATTTTGTTCTATGCTTGGTTTTATAAATTAACCATTAAGCTTCTATAGCTTTGACTGGCAATTCTGTATTACCCCTAGATTAGTGATGGCTAAGACCTTATGATCTTTGTTTTTGAACTGTTTTGCATACCCCAGTAACAGTTATTGGCCCTTCTCCCTGGTTCTGGTATTATGTATTTCTATTGAACTTTTTATAATTTCAAATGTTTTTAATAAGTCAGATGTTTTAACGTTTTTATGTGTGCCAACTTAGGGACCGTGGTCAAGTAGAAAGGCACCATAAAAACATTTTAAATAAAGAAATAAAATATTAAAAGGTTGGTCCTTCCAAACTGTGGCTTTGTTGCAGAGGAGCTCAGTGTGATAACAGAAAAGAATCCCAGTATTTTATGCTGATGGCTGAGGTTCTGTAAGCTGCTGCTTTTAACTCACTGGATGTTATTCCAGTTAGCTACGGGACCCATCTCTGCCTCAGTGTCTCCTTCCACTTTTTTGTGTGTGTAGGGTTCTGACCTGTGGGCGAAAACTCCTGGGTTTGTGGCCAGCAACTCAAGACCCCTCCAGTGCCAGATCGAGTGCTCCCAACTTCAACCAACCTGACAGTGTTATTCTGCAGGTGAGTTCATCGCTTGGGTTCCATTCCCTGTGAACCTGCAGAAAGCATGAAAACACACTGAAATTGCTAGTTGACATGCAAATAGCCACTCATTAATTATCCTAACCACATTTGGGCTCTTATTTTTTGACCCTGGAAACTGGGGCTGTGGCACTGGTCTATGAAAACTCCAGTTTTTATATGCACTGGGCATGGGCAGGGCCATCTTGATTAGGATTTTTTCCAGCCAACATTAAACCAATCTAGATTAGCACAAACAATAGTATCTACACATAATGATTTGAACAGTGGAAGAGTGCTTTTGCATACCAGCAGTACTAAGAGGGATCAC
Organism: Gekko gecko; assembly: GCA_029375565.1. Lineage (NCBI taxonomy): Eukaryota > Metazoa > Chordata > Lepidosauria > Squamata > Gekkonidae > Gekko > Gekko gecko. Next base: position 117,373,436 of record JAPDNY010000006.1, on the reverse strand, counting down.
ATGCTCACTTTTAGAGTCCAGTAGCACCTTAGAGACCAACAAGATTTTCAGGGTAGACACTTTTGAGACTTAAAGTATTTGACAAAGGAATCTTTGACTTTCAAAAGCTTATACCTTGAAAATCATGTTGGTCTCTAAGGTGCTACTGGACTCGCATCCTATGCTTCCTTGTGGTTTCCCATCCAAGTACTAACAAGGGTTGATCCTGCTTAGCTTCTGAGATCTGTTGAGATCAGGCTAACTTGGGTTATCCAGGTCAGAGCATGTTAAAAAGTAGGTGGAACTAATCTGTTGAATGCTTGGCTAGGAAGAGATTTTGTCAGAATTCTAAATTAGTAGTTTATACTGAGATTTCCAATATTACATTGTTCCCTGCTGTATATAAAGAAAAAAAGTGAGAAAAAAGCCAGGTAGAAGAATCCTGATACAATTATCTGCTCTATCGCAGACTCCTGTTGTTAATCTAAGCTTCTTTCTGGGTACTGGCACCCCAGAGCATCCTGATTACTGCTCTGTTGAAGCTATACAGTGTAAGCGTCTGTTATCCCCCCCTCCCCCACACTTGCTTGGTCACAGCTCTAAAGAAGTGAGCTATATTTTGTTGAACTGTTCTTCCCTATATGTACACATTTGGAAAAATCCGGTTTTCAATTCCAATGTGTTCTTAAAATAGACAAAATTATTACAAATGATGAGTAGGTATATATGAAAACATCCAAAGAAAAATATAAGGTCAATTAAATCTGCCTCCCTCTTTGGCTGGGAGGGCGGGGTAGAAATCTGATAAACAAACAAACAAATATATAAATAATGCCTGTTGTTCTTTCTCTCTTTCTCCTCCCCCCTGCTACACACCAGTCCTGTTTTGGCTACAGAACTAGGAGACTGCTGTACAGGGTGTGGACAGGAGGAATGGCAGGAGAAGCTGATGCTGCTTAAGTGGATGCTTTGTGAGGAAGAGCGAGTAATCCAGCTGGGCTGGATTTGGGAACCTTTCCCCCTGGGTCCTGTCATGTGCACCGACCTCTGCTGACATGGAGCAGGGAGGAGAATTATTTCTAAGAGACCAACCCAGCCCTGCCTGAACTGCAATTAGCTCCTGTCATTCTTTCCTAATTCTGCTGCAGTTCGCTGACCTGCTTACAGAGTACTGATTTATTTGGCATGCAACCAAGTGATTGAGTTTTCTTCCAGAGCCACTTACAAATTCATCAAGCTTTTAATTAAAAAAAAAAGGCTATGGCTGGTAATTCCCTAAGCTCTGCTGTTGCAGTGAGCTGCATTTGTACGAATGAGGTCTGCTGCTAATGAATTTTTGCATCCCATCCTACCTTGTTTATTTTTCCCTGTTCAAAAATGGGGTGTGGTTGTGGCTTTCTAAAGCTCAGGAAGCTTGACCTTATTTTCCCCCATCTTTTCCTCTTGGAAGATTTAAAGGAAATGTCCTTGTAATCCACTTGCAATTGCTGTCCCTTATGCAGTATGCACTAACCACAGATTCTCTTGAGTCGTTAGGTCACTGTAGATAGCTGCTGACCTACAGCACTGACTGATATCTCTACATGCTCTTGAATGCTCTAATGTTCAGGTCATTCCTGTTCTCCCATACAGATATCAGCTTAACTTTATAGGCCTTTGTTTTCACTGGTGTGAATGCATGCATACATACAAATGTATTCTGTATCCAGTAGTGAATCTAATGCCTAAACTATTTATCTAGGACTTTAGGAGTAACTATGTTGATTGGAAACTGTCTATATCCTTGGAAGCTGTCGAGGCCAAACTAGATGTGATAGGGAGATCCATATGTATGTATTCACATATCCTACTGTTCAGGTGCAATGCTCAACGTGGGGATGGCCTAAAGGGAGCATCTAAGGGGATGTGGCATTATCTGTCACTGCTGTAGGATAGCAGCTTATATGCAGTGATCCTGAAGCTCTGGAGGATCTCTGCTTAGTGCATGATATAAGGGTTTGCAGTTGCAGTTACACTAACACATGAAGCTGCCGTATATTACATACTCAGACGGTCAGCTCAGCAACTCTCCAGGACCTCAGGCTAAGTTCCTTCATATGACCTCTATTACTTGATTCCTTTAAAACTGGAGATGCAGAGGATAGAACCTGAGACACTCTGCATGCCGAGCAGATGCTCTACCACTGAGCTACAGCCCTTCCCCATGAGTGGGAAAGGAGACTTTGCACATGCTCCAAAACCAGACCCAACCTTCCCATACTTAACATATGATTGAATGAGAGCAGAGATAAATATATATGAACTAGGAATAAGGCCCGTTGTGGAAATAAATACAACGGGCTCTAGAAAGAGGCTCTGGGAGAGTGCCCCAGCTTTGGGCACTCAGTGACAATTTGCTGTGGCAATATCAGCAGGGTATAATGATAGAGTCCACTATTTTCTCCAGAGGAACTGATCTTTGCTACCTGAAGAGCAGTAGTAATTTTGAGTGATCTCCAGCCCACCCCCAAGATTGGTAACAGTGGTTCCCCAGGAGGGAGTGGCTGGTTTGGAGGGTGGAGTCTATGGCATTGTACCTGTCTGAGGTCCCACCCCTCCTCAACACTCACCCTCTCCAGGTTCGACCCCTCAAATCTCCAGGAATTTCCCAACCTGGAGTTGACAACCCTATCTCCCTCCCAGCCAACCATCAACCTACCTTTAGTTTTCCATCTCCTCCCCCCTCCCTCCTAGAGAGCAGTTGTAATTTTGAATGATCTCCAGCCCCCACCTGGAGATTGGCAACAATGGTTCCCCATCAGGAAATGGCTGGATTGGAGGGTGGAGTCTATGACATCGTACCTGTCTGAGGTGCCACCCCTCCTCAAACCTCACCCTCTCCAGGCTCCATCCCTCAAATCTCCAGGAATTGCCCACCTGGAGTTGGCAACCTGATCAGGACTGGGCCCAATGAGTTTTCTCCCAAAGGCCAACATAGGTGTGGAAAGGGCCTTTTACTGACAGAGGAGAAAGTACAGGTGCCAACTCTGATTAGGGAAATACCTGGAGATTTGGGGGGTGGATCCTGTGGAGGGCAGCATTTGGAGTGTGTGTGGAAGGATTCAGTAGGGTATAATGCCATAGAGTCTACCCTCCACAGCAACCATTTTCTCCTGGGGAACTGATCTCTGTCATCTGGAGGTCAATTGTAACAGTGGGAGATCTCCAGGTCCCACCTGGAGATTGGCAACCCTAGGGGCAAGGCAACCGCACAGCGGGGAGTTGAAGAATATGGTTTGATGGTTGCTGGCCCACCTCGTTAGCCAGCCAGCCATGCTGAAGCTAAGCAGGAGAAAGAGCCTTTTTCCATTTATTCTGACAGGAAAGTGGCCACTGGGGAGGGGGTTATGCTGAAAGTCCTTTGTTTTTTTACTCACAGAGCCAAGCTTGGCTGCCAACCAACAGCCACTGAGGGGACAGTCCCTCACAGGAGTCAAGAGAACTGTCTTCCTCAGGAGAGGGAGCTGGTCTGCCAGTAAATCTGACATGCAAAAGGGGGAGTGGGTGGGGAAGAGGAGCAGACCCAGCACCCGGCCAATGGCACGCGAGTACTCTTGAGTGGCGGCTGATGGGCCATTGGCTGAGGGAGGGCATTTTACAGCCAATGGGAGTGCATGGAATCTTGTGAAACCAAAAGATAATTATTATTAAGGAGAGATTCTCCCCCACCTCCACTCCTGGCTCATGTTTAGTTATCCCAAGTGTCTCAAAGCATTTGAAACATGCTTGGAGGTGGGGCAACAGGATCAGTTGTGTATTTGTGGTCTGTCCCCAATGGAATGTTGCATGGAGAAGGTTGGCAGCTAGTTTGGAGAAATCTGTGTCCCTGATTGAGTGCTGATTCACACATTCCTTTTGAGGCTGTCATGATGTAGGTTTATGGGGCAAATGAGGATGAGTGCTGAATCAGCAGCCAGGAGGGTAACTGGCTTGTTCCCCTTCTGGTCCAGATTGTGGCTTGGCATAACACTCAGCCCTCTTTTGGAAGTTTTGTGATGGTGCAGCGAGTCTCCTGCTGTGGTCACACACACTAAATAATTCACTTTCAATCCACTTTCAGTGCACTTTTGAATTGGATTTTGCCAGTTCACACAGTAAAATTCCAGTTGGAAAGTACATTGAAAGTGGATTATTTGGTGTGTTTGACCAATGCCATAGTCTAAGCAAATGGGATGTTGAAATAGACTGACAGCAGTTTTCACACAGACCCTGGGCTTGTCTCTTCTGAAGTAACTCAAAAGTGACTAGGCTCACTGGGGATGTGACTTGACCATAAAACCCTTTGGTCATTTTTGTCAGCCTTTTGTCTTCCTGATCTCTCTGTGACCCTTCTAGTCAGAGAATGGCCTGTGAGAATGGGAGTTAACTTGATTTTGTAAACTCTCTTCTCATTTCCCACAAACAAGAATGTATCTTCCTCCTTGAAACTGCATCATTAGCACTCTGAAAACCTGCTGAGCCTGGCACAGAAGAAACTTGGGGTGGGTGGGGGGGAGTGTGTGTGTTTGCAAAGTCATGAAAATCCAAATGATTTGGAAAATAGAAGTGTGAGATTGTTTGAATCTATGGTTTTACCTAGAAACCATTTTGAAGGTTTGTCAGAAAAGCAGTATATGATTATTTCAAATGAAATAAATAGGCATCTGCTTCTTTGATGTCTGAATTGGCTTACAGTCACATGAATAATAGGACATCCAAAAACAAGTGGGAGAGAGCAAGTCTCTTTCAGGCTAGTTCCTTAAAGTGATGTGAGAGAAGGCATTCTCAGTATTCATCTGCCCTTTCAGATGCCTGTAAGACTCTCTCCTTCCCTCCCTCCCTCCCTCCCTCCCTCCCTCTCTCTCTCTCTGTAAAAATAACTTGTCTTTGCTTTTCTCTTACAGATTGATTTTCCCAGCTCAGCATTTGAAGTCAAGTTTACTAGTCCACCTGCAGCAGACTTCAGTCCAAAGTACAACTTCCACAGCCTCCTTGAGGAAGACCAGCGGAAGCTGAAGGAGGTGATGCAGAAGGAATCACTGTATTGGTAAGAGGCTGGGGTGTGCACAGGCACTGAGGGCAGGAGGCTTCTGGCCCTTGAGACACCTTTGGATGGTACTAGATGGAGCATCACAAAGGGAGAGAAAAAGAGAAGCTCAGGGAGGGGGCTGTGACTCAATGGTACAGCATCTGCTTGGAATGTAGAAGGTCCCAGGTCCGCCCTCCCAGTATCTCCAGTTGAAAGGACCAGCTAGTAGGTGATGTGAAAGACCTCTGCCTGAGACCCTGGAGAGCTGCTGCCAGTCTGAATAGACAATACTGACCTTGATGGACCAATAGTCTGATTCAGTGTAAGACCATGTCATATGTTATTCCTTCTGGTAACATTCATGTACTGCAAAGTAAGGAACCAGTCTTCCTTCCTTCATGATTCCTGGATCTCCTCCTTCAGCACTACTGTGTACCATACCCATTTTGTGTGTATTTAGAGGAGAGCCTGTAACTAGGATTGCTACCTCTTTCAAGGACTGTGGCTCCAGGGTGGGAGCAGATCCCAGACCAAGTTTGGCACAAAGACATGAGTTTTGGAGTCCAGTAGTTTGGTGCGATTGTGGCCAAAGTCCCATTCAAAATCTGTTTGTTCCCCTAAAATGTACAACTTAAAAACAACCCCCCCCCAAAAAAAAAAGGCTGAAGAGAAAAAGAAGGCCTTGTCCCTTGCTTTTCTAGCAACTGAACAGATTAAAAAAAAAGAACTAGGTATGTTTTCCTGGTCAATTGGCAGCCTATCCATAGATTAGTGATCTCATATCATGCATAGATGAGAGCTGAAGTTCAGTCCCCATCACACCCTTAGCTGGCAGTAATGGCAAAGGCACATCACCTGAGAGCTTCAGCCAATGGGGCCATAAATCCATAAACAGCCCTGGGTCCTTTTGCTATGATGTCATTGTTTATTCACTGAAACAAACATCAGAGGAGTGATTAGCTGGTTTCATATAAAATTGCCTCTGTGCTATTTTTGGATGGTTTAAACTTTTTTTGAGAACCTTTGAGTTGACCCAAAGAAGTCTCTGACACTGGACTTCAGTTCATTTTGTTTGCTCCTAAAAGCCAATGTGTCTTATTGTTGAGATGGCTTTTCCTCAAAATGGCCAAGCAAAGCAGCTCAGATTGTGTTCACTTCCTGAGTGTCTGTAGGCCAATGGTGGAGTATAAGCTATGCATACAGAAAGTCTTGGGATCAGGCTGTTACACTGCCAGTTGAAGGATCTCAGGTAGCAGATGCTGTGAAAGACCTTTGTCATCCTGAGATCCTGGAGATCCACTGTCAGTCAGGCTAGATCATGTTGAACTGGCAGTGTATGCAAGTATATGGCAGCTTTTGTGCGGTGAGATAAAGAATCCTGGGGTCTGATCCTTATCTGGGGAACACATAGTCTATAACAAAAGTACTCTGAAGCTTGCAGGAGATTGTTGACTTTTCAGTGGGCATTAATTAAGTTTTCCTGGGTCCCTTCCTTGAGTGCAACTGAATGTTTCAACTGTGTTCCTTGTCAAAAAATGGCTTTAAGCAGAGAAGAAACCTCCTTCCACAATGGTGACTATATAACGTATTGTTTCTTCAGTCTATCCCCACTATACTTTTTTTCAGACTCACAGTATCTGGCCAGTCTTTCTATATCTTGTGGCATCAGGGCCTTCCAGTAATAACTGACAACATCCATGATGGTTACACATATGCCTGTCAAACTTGCTCAAGAGCATGTTGCATATAAGAGGGAGGGAATGGTCTTGCTCTTCTCCAGACTGTATTTTGGAAAGGAATTATCCATTAAAGTGAAAGCCAAGAATTCAGAACTCTCTTGGTAACAGATATGGACTACTGGTTTTCCATCAGTTCTGTTCCATATCTCCCTTTCACTTTCTTTTCTGTTTCCATGAGGTGCTTTATAGAAATAGTCTGATATAGTATTTAGAGTGTTGGACTAAATATGGGGAGACCTGGGTTCAAATCACCACATGGCCATGAAGTACAGCTTTGTGACTTTGAGGCAGTTAGTCTCTTGTAGACCAAACTGCATTTATGGGATTATTGTGAGGATAAAACAGAGAAGAGAGCCATTTAAAACATATGTTGCTCCTGGGGGGAAGGACAAGATAAAAATGTGTCTGAGAGCAAAACATAAGCTAAGTAAGGGGCAGGTGCCTGGCAGTGTTCCCTCTAAGCTGAGTTGGTGTGAGCTAGCTCACAGTTTTTTAGCCTCTGGCTTACACATTTTTGTCATAGCTCAGGAAGGATGTCTCCAGAGCAAACGAATTTATGCAGTAGCCAAATTGCTTGCTTATAACTTTAATGCCAGTAGCTCACAAAGTAGAATTTTTGCTCACAAGACTCCACAGCTTAGAGGGAGCAGCCCTGCCCTGAGGAATTTACAGTTTAAAGGCTAAAGGAGAAGTAAAGGTATTACAGTGAAAGACCAGGGTTGGCCCATCTGTCTTTGCCCATTCTTTAAATGCCATTGCACTTTTGCTAGGCTCATTATACTCCCTCCCTGTTCCTGTGGGACATCTAACATCTCGTCTAGACATCTCACCTCCTTCCTTGCCTCTCTGGCTTTCCTCACTTTCTGAGATCAGAACTCCAAGCGTACTCTGCTACAAGTGTTCGAAAAGTGTTCCCAGGCATGAGACTTTCATCCAGACCTCTTGTTCAAAATACATTTCTGTGTCGGCAACATGCTTATTGGTTAGTGGCTGCTATTATGGGCACAGTATCAACCAGTTTCTATTATCCCTTTCCTTCATAAATGGTTTTCTACCAACTGAGAAGAGCTTCCAACCTAGATTACTTGTGATCTATTGGCAAATAAAAATGGAGAGGATTTTAAAACTATAAGCGGCAAACATTTCCAGGTCTGATAATTTTTTTACCTTGTTTTTGTCAAACTTAATGAAAGTGTTGAAAAGAAACATAATTGATTAGGACAGATTTTAGTTCCTTGCTGTATCACGTAGTCTCTGCAGATGCACTTTTGGGACTTAGTCGTTAATCTTCCAATTGGGGCAGTTTGTCTTGTATTACAGGAGAGCAGGACTATGCTTCTCACCTCAGATAAAAAATTTCCTCATGATAATAAACACTTGTGTAACTGTGTCCAAGGAGTTCATATGCCTCCTACAGTAAAAACATAGTGCTTCTAACTGGGATAATAGCACCTCTTCTATAAGGGCTAGCAACATGCTTACAAACTGCTTTTTTATCAGCAGTAGTTGGTATTCTCTTCTTTTTCAGGTGGAGCTTATTGCTCCCTTGACTTACTGCTCTGGAAGGCTGCACATATGTTATGGACATTATTCCCACATCCCCACACATTATATTGGTTGGGTATATAAACAAAGATTGTCTTCCAGAAAGAGAGGTGCCAAGGCTCATACCTGGCTGTTCCAACACGTGCTTTGGTTACCCTGCTGCTTAAGGCTAAGCAGAGGAGGGGTTCATGATTACTGGAGTGTGAGGAAAGAGGCATTTACATATGTTGAGTGGTTTGCTGTTATTTCACATACCTCAGGGTCTAGGTGAAATAATAAGAAGGGGCTCTGGGGCTCAGGGTCTATGGATAAGATGCTCAGATCACCTGGAGTACCAAAACACCTTCAGTGAATGGTGCCTCCCAGGACTGTGGGTGAAGAGGAGAAACTGGGGCTCAGTTGTGGAGAGCCTCTCTCTAATTATGTGTTCGGGGATGAGACAAAGATTGAGCCCAGATGTTTGCAGTGTTGCAGAGAGAAAGCCCATAAAACTGGAAGCAGCTGAGTCTCACCTATCCTGATAGCATTCCTCAGTGCTTCCAGGAGCAGGGACTGACTAGGATGCAGGTTGTGTGTGGACTGAGGTAGAGTGCCAGCCAAGAGCTCAGGAGTCAGTCGGTGACCTGGGGGAAAAGCCTCTGTTCTCTCAGTCTGTGTTTCCTGTCCCCGTCTGCCAAATGGAAATTAAAGTGATGACTGATTACAGACTTAGTATATGGTACATGCTGTGCAACAATATTGGCAGTATTAACATCATCAGCCTTCGCCTAATACAGCCCTGAGCCTTCTGTTGCTTGTTGTGTTCATTCAGAAAGAGCTGCTGGGGCTGAAGAGTATAGTGAAGAGTGTGCAAAACTGCTTGCCTTTCTTAAGAATTAATATTGGTTATATGCTTCTTTGTGGTACCTGGGATGTAGAATGTGTTGGAAGCTTTGTTACTTGTGTAGTAGCAGAGCCTTCTGGGCTTAGCTGGATATAGAATAGAATCACAGAATGTTAGAGTTGGAAGGGACCTTGCAGGTCATCTAGTCCAACCCCCTGCACTCTGCAGGAGCATAGCCAAAAGATAGCCCTACATACCTACATACCTACAACATACCCAAAAGATGGTCATCCAGCCTCCACTTGAAAACGTCCAGCGAAGGAGCATCCACCACCTCCCGAGGCAGTCTGTTCCACTGCTCAACCACTCTTACAGTTAGGAAGTTTCTCCTGATATTTAGCCGGTATCGGCTCCCTTGTAATTTCCACCCATTAGATCTAGTCTTGCAATCTGGAGCAAGAGAGAATAGATCTGCTCCATCTTCTACATGACAGCCCTTCAAATATTTGAAGACTGCAATCATGTCCCTTCTAAGCCGTCTCTTTCCCAAGCTAAACATACCCAACTCTTTCAGCCTTTCCTCGTAAGACTTGGATTCTAACCCTCTCACCATCCTGGTTGCCCTCTTCCGGACACACTCAAGCTTGTCAACATCCTTCCTAAAATGTGGAGCCCAAAACTGGACACAGTACTCCAGGTGAGTCCTGACCATAGCAGAATAGAGCAGAACTACCACCTCCCATGATCTGGACACAATGCTTTTGTTAATGCATCCTAAGATTGCATTAGCTTTCTTCGCAGTCACATTGCACTGCAGGCTCATGTTTAGCTTGTGATCAACCAGAACACCTAGATCCCTTTCACATATGCTTCTGTCAAGCCAAGTCCCTCCCATTCTATATCTGTGCCTTGGATTTTTGTACCTAAGTGTAGGACTTTGCACTTACCTCTATTGAAATTCATTTTATTTGCCTCAGCCCACTGTTCCAGCCTATCTAGATCATTTTGAATCCTGACTCCATCTTCTTCAGAATTAGCAATCCCACCCAGCTTCGTGTCATCTGCAGATTTGATAAGCATCCCTTCTATGTCTTCCTCCAGGTCATTTATAAAAACATTGGACAACACTGGGCCCAGGACCGAGCCCTGTGGCACTCTACTCGAGACTTCCCTCCACGTAGACACAGAGCCATTTATGAGCACTCGTTGGGTATGATTTTTCAACCAACCATGAATCCATCCAATGGTTGTACCATCCAGCCCACATTTAACCAGCTTATCCTCAAGGATATAATGAGAAACTTTGTCAAATGCTTTACTGAAATCTAGATACACTATGTCCACAGCATTGCCAGAGTTAACCATTCTAGTAACTCTGTCAAAAAAGGAGATAAGGTTGGTCTGGCATGACTTATTCTTGATAAACCCATGCTGGCTACAACTAATTCACTCATTCCGTTCAAGGTTCATAATTCCAGAGACACAAGGACTAGAGTTGTATATAGTTGGTTTTAAATTTAAAGCTGCCATTGGCCAGTCTTCATGAATGCCAAGGGGTGTGGCTTCATTGCTGGCATTCCTATGATGAAATCTTACATGTCTTCTGTTGGTCCTTAGAGGCAAGATCTCTACCTCTGGTTGGAAAATACAGGAGGTGCATGATTGGAGAGCCATTGTGGCATAATAGTGTTGGGAGATCCAAATCCCTCTGCACCATGAAAACTTGCTAGGTGACTTTGGACCAGTCGCACACTCTCAGCCTAACTTACCTCACAGGGCTGCTGTGAGGATAAAACAGGAGAGGAGGACAATGTAAGCTGCTTTGGGACCCTCTTGGGGGGAAAAAGGCAGGATATATGTATAGTAAATATATAAAATTACCACAGCACAACATCGAACAATGGGTAGATCAAGCCAGAAGTGCTGAAAATTCCCGTTTAATGCCAGAATTGTCATTAAAGGCTGCATTGATATATTCTAATGCAGTTAATATTTTCACTGTATCTGCAAGCACAAGATAACAGAAGAGAACCTTGATTTGATTATTCCCACCACATTTGCAACTGCAGATTGCCTGCGCACTTGGGAAAAAGGCTTTTAAGCCAACTGGCTGTGCTGGTCAGTTTGTACCCTGGGGTTGTGCATGATGCATCTAAAGCAGGTGTCCAGCTGCCCTCTCCCCCCCCTTCCCTTCATACTTGGGAGCTCTGGCTTTCTGCAAGAAAAGTGCTCAGGGCTAAAAAGTGTTGGGTAGGCATTTCCTGGCATTGTACAGGAGGCAGTGCCACAGCCTTTCCTGTCTGTTATGGGTCATTGCTAGGGTGGGAGGTTCCCACGGGTGGGTAGCACTTTCATTTTCTTTCAGCTTTGTTCTGGATCTGAGTGAATGGATTTCCTGGGGGTGGCGAAAGGAAGCCTGTGGGAAAGGAGCTAGCCACGACATGTGAGTGCCCCTCCCTCCCCTCCAGCTTTGCCATTGCCCCCATGCCCAGCCCTCCTGCTTTCCCAGTGACAGTGCTGCTGGGGTGATTACAGTGGCCTTGGACCTGAGCTTCAGTCATTTGTAACCAGCCCTGGTCTCCCTCCAAGAAGTCTCTGCTGTGGTCTTTCTCACATCGCCCTGCCAACGTGGCCTAGAAGGACTTGATTTGAGTCAGACCTCAACCCTGGAAACCTTTCAGTTCTAAGATTTGATGCTGGAATGTGTCAGGTAATCGTTTCCCTCTGATGTGCATAGCCACGGCCCATTCCCACATGTCTGGGATTAAAGGTGTGGCTTCCAAGCACCTCAGTCCCCTGCATCTTTGTTTCCAGAAATCGGTCACTGTAGCACAGTGGAGCTAAGGCAGCCCTAAATAACAGTTCTGCCAACAATACCATTTTCCCCTGTACCGAGTGCAGGGCACCTCCAGCTCCTCCTCAGGTTTCATTCTTCTTCTCCTCCTTTTTCATTCCTCCTCTCCTCCCAGCTGCTCTTTTCTGTTGCAGACCTACGCCATATGTAGGCTGCTTTTGCCAATCCCATTCCGTCCTCTTGTGATACTTTCCATTGCTGCTTCTGTCTTGCCTCAGACCTCTCGCTGTTGACCTTTCAGGTCACCTTATTTTATTGTCTTTTGAGCTGTCAACTGCATTGATCTGTAATTTTTTTTAAAAAAGACTCTCAAGGGACCAAATGAAATTACAGCAGGATAATTTTCCAGCTGGGGCATGGGACCTGAGCTATATGGGTAAACTTCATTTCCTGAGCTTAGTCCCTCAGCCTTGTTTTCAGTGTAGGGCTTAACTGAACAATAAGTGTAGACAGCCACAGTGCCCCTCATCTCTGCCTGTGAAGTAGATGGTGAACTGGCATACAAAGTGGGAAGGGAGAGACCACGACTGTGCTTGGCCAGACACACAGGAAACAAGCTGAATCCCAGGCAGTTCTAGCAGCTCCTCAGGGGGTCACCTTGGGTGGAGACCCAGCCCTTGCACACTCTGTAAAATGGTCTGGCATGCTGCTATTCAGCATGTGTGCCGGAGGTTGCTTATCCCTGCTGTTAAATCTGTGTCTCTGAGAATGTGCAGAGCATTATGGAGTGTAAGCTTTTGAGATTCAAAGCTCCCTTCTGCAAATCCTAGTGCATGGTGTGACATATTTAGGGAGGGGGGAGAACTTCAAGTCAGAAAGTTTTTCCTCTAAGACAGGCTTCAGTTCTGCTGCCTCACATTTTTAAAGGTAAGCAAGCTCTGCTCATTTCCTTCTCTCCTCTGATTGTTGCCAGGCCTTTTGCTTCTTATTCCAGAAGTTTTAAAGAAGGACTAAACTTATGAATCAAGTGTCTAGGAAGTTCAACCTTTCTTCTCCCCTTCAGATGCAGATTAACTTATCACAGTTGGTGCAGAGAGAGCCGTAAAACAAGAGCAGATTCCAGCAGGGAAGCCGTGTCAGCCTATTGCAGCAAAAATAAGAGGAGTGTTGTGATGTCTTTAAAGGCTAGCTGATTTACTGTAGCGTAAGCTAAGGCCAACTCCATATGATGCATGTCTGGGTGGCTCCACTACTACTAATGGGAACTGGCCCCTTCCCTAATGCTCTTGCACTTCATCATGGGCTACAGCTTCCTTGCCTCCTGCTGCCCTTTGGGCAGGAGAGTCGCGGATTCTATTATACTTGGAGTGGAATTGGTTCAAGCTTCCTCATTAGCCACCTGATCCCTCCCTGGGAGAAATGAATTGACTTATTTGCACATCAAAACGCCCAGCTGTGTGCTGTATGCCTGAGATGAAGGGGGAGGTTTTTCCGGTGATTGTGCTGCTCTCTGGTGGCCACATAAAATATCATTCGTTTTTTCTGATGATACTCAGACCACGTTCATATGATCAGACGGTATTCTCTAGTGGCCATTTATGACACTGTCCTGTTCACACCCCCACACTGCAGAAAAAAAAAATCCTTTCCATTCTCACTGTGTGTCTCTGTTTTTCATGGAATGTCTACAAAGTTCTCTTAAAAGGTTAAAAGCACTCTTGATGGATTGTACCAAAGGGGTCTATCTTGACCAGCATTCTGTTTTCAACAGTGGGTGGTCAGATGCTTCTACAAGCAAGTCATGGAGGCAACACTCCTCCCTTGTTGCTTGTCCCGGAGGCATGCCACCTTTGAATGTGTTCACTGATGGGGGCTAATAGCCACTGGGTCCCTGGTCTAATCTTATTGCCTCCTCCCACTGCAGGCTAACAGATGCCGACCGGAAGCGGCTGTGGGAGAAGCGTTATTACTGCCATTCTGAAGCTGGCTCATTGCCTCTGCTGCTTGCTAGTGCTCCGAGTTGGGAGTGGGCATGCTTGCCAGACATCTATGCCCTGCTAAAGCAATGGACGCACATGAACCATCAGGATGCCCTTGGACTCTTACATGCAGCGTAAGTAATTTCCCATGAAGCTTTTGCTGTCTGTGTGTGAATGAGTGGTGGGAGGCCCTGGAGGGGTAGTGGGCGATCTTTAGCACAATTATTTATTTTATTTATTCTAAACAATTATTAGCCACCTTTCTACATTATAGGAGCTCAAGGTAGCGTACACTATAATTAATAATAGAGTGCAATAAAATATGTAAAATTCATAAAGGTAAAGGTTTCCCTTGCTCGAAAGTCAGTCAAATCCGACTCTAGGGATGTGGTGCTCATCTCCATTTCCAAGCCGAAGAGCCAGCACTGTCCAAAGATGTTTCCGTGGTCATGTGGCTGGCTTGACTAGATACCGAGGTGCACGGAATGCTGTTACCTTCCCACCAAAGCAGTACCTATTTATCTACTTGCAGTTTCTTGCTTTTGAACTGCTAGGTTGGCAGGAGCTGGGACCAGAGATGGGAGCTCACTCCGTCACGTGGCACTCCGGTCTCAAACTGCTGAACTACCAACCTTCTGGTCTGCAGTTCAGCATCTTAACCACTTGAGCCACCGCAGTCCCCAGAAGATTCATAAAACCACTATGTAAATCAATAATTTAAAACTGCCCATAGACAGAAGAAGTAATCAAATGTCATGAATAAAACTGTCTTCAGCTGCCTACTAAAGATTGAAAATGAGGGGGCCAGGCGCACCTCCCTAGAGAGGTTGTTCCATAACTGTGGGGCTGTCAGTGAAAAGGCCCTCTCTGTCATGCACCCATCAGACAAACTTCTTGGGCTGATGGGACAGTCAAGATGGCCTCTCCCTGTGATCTTGATTCCTGGACAGCAATGTGTGGGAGAAGAAGGTCCTTCAGACACCCAAGCCATGTAGGGCTTTAAAGGTCAAAAACACCTTGAATTGGCCTTGGGAGCAAATTGGAATCTAGTATAATGTTCAGAACATTAACAGCATCTTCAGAATTAGGTAGAAAAGAAACTGCAAACCTCCTCTCCCAGTGGCTTCATGTAGATATTAAATAGCATGGGGCATAAGATCAAACCCTGTGGAACCCCAAAGGCCAGCAGCCATGGGGCAGAGCAAGAATCCCCCAGCATCACCTTGTGGGACTGGCCTCCCATGTAGGATTCCCAGATCACACCCTTTTAAGCTCATTAAAGTTAATGGGCTTAGAAGGATACAAGTGGAGACCCGCAAGAAACTTGCGGGATGGTTATCTCATTCGTCACACCTTTGTTTCCTCTGCTCACCCCCTACCTCTCTCACACTATTTCTCCCCTCTGCTCCCCTTTTCTTACTCTATTTCTGCTCCATGCATGTGATTTCCTCTCTCTTTCTGATCTGTCATCTTTCTCTTTGTTTTTCTGCCTCCCCACTTCATCACTCTTTCTCTTTCTGCCCCCCACCCCATCATTCTTTCTTTCTGCCCCCAGCCTCCTGGCTGCTTTCTGCCCCCAGCCTCTCTCCCAGCCTCCTGCCTGCTTCTTCCCCCACTCCACAGAGCAGCAGTAGCAGTGGTGGCAGTGCTCTCAGCCACCCACCTGCTTCCTCTCCCCTCCACAGCAGCAGTGGCAGCACTCTGGGAATCACAATGGATCTCCCAGCTACAGAGATCAATTCACCTTAGGGTTGCCAGCTCCAGGTTGGGAATTTCCTGGAGATTTGGGGGTGGAGCCTTAGGACAGTGAGGCTTGGGGAGGCAAGCAGGGTATGATGCCATAGACTCAACCCTCCAAAACAGCCATTTTATCCAGGGGAACTGATTTCTGTCTCCTGGACAACAGCTGTAATTCTGGGTGATCTCCAGTCCTCACCCAGATGTTGGCAATGGTGGTTCTCATGGAGGAAATGGCTGGAGGGTGGAGTCTATGGCATTACACCAGTCCAAAGTTCCTCCCCTCCTTAAATCCCACCCTCTCCAGGCTTCACCCCTCAAATGTCCAGGGATTTCCCAACCTGGAGTTGGCAACCCTATTTCCTTCCCAACCAACAGCCAACCTACCTTTATCTGCCTCTCTGTCTCCTGTTTTCCATCTTTACCCCCCAGCCTCTACCTAGGAAAATTACAGTCTTTCTCCACAGTGAGGGCCAAAGCAGCTTTCATTATTCCCTCCTCCTTTTTTCTGCACAACAACCCTGTGAGGTTGGTTAGGCTGAAATATGTGACTGGTCCAAAATCACACAGTCACCTTCCACTGCAAGATGGGGATCTGAACCTGGGCCTTGCAGATCCTAGTTTGAAGCTCTAACTGCTGCACCTCACTGGCTTTCATAGGGTGGCTGCTGATGAATGGTAGCAAGCAGCAGAGGCTAGGTGAGTCATGCAAATCAGGGGGACCTGGCAAGCCTAGAATGCTGCCAGGCCTAGAGTGGCCAACCTGCAAATGTGCCCTGGAGACCCCCAGAATTACAACTGGACTCTAGACAGCAGAGGTCTGTCTCCCTGCAGAAAATAGCTGCTTTGGAGGGTGGAAACTGTGGCATTATACCCAGCTGAGGCCTCTCCCTTCCCAAACCCAGCCCTCCTCCTTAGAGTCCACCACAAAATCTCTAGAAATCCCCCAGCCTGGCCCTGGCAACTTTTGTGAGGCCTGGCCCCAAGGCTCCCTCCCTCCCTCCCTCCAAGGCTGAAAGAGGCCTGGAAAGAAAGGGCCCCACCCCCACCCCTTCCCTCGACAGAGCCAGTTAGAAGCCTCTCCCTCCCCCTCCCCCCCAACGTTCTAATCTCTCACCGTTGCTGCCTGGAGTTAGGTCCCTGCAGAGGCCATTTCAAAAGGCTTTTTGGGGAATTCAAGAGTTCCTGAAGGGATTTCTTCACTTCTGGGATTTTTCTACAAACCCAGGAAGTCTACTGACTATGCAGGAAAAGCTGTTGGGGGAGAGTGAGGCCCCTGTTGGAGGGAATAGGTATCCACACTTTTTGGCTATTAGAATAAGGATAGCTGTTTAGATCTGCACTGTGAATGTCTAAGCCCTGTTCTAATATTGCAGTAGACCTGTTAGAATCTGCAGGCTGGACCATTGTGTTGGTAGCTGGATCAAAGTATCTCCACACCCCAGAACCTAAGGCTACAGTCCTGCACACACTCCTCTAACAGTAAGATTCACTGAACTCTGTGGAATTTTTAGAACATGCTTTGGATCAGACTGTAAGTCTGAAGATGGTAACAGTTCTCTGCTCTAGGACTGTAGGGGTCTTAAAAAAGCTCATCCATATGGAGGTAGGGTTTATCCCCTAGTGAGAGTCTGTTGTGGTAATATGGCTACAGGTTCCCAGATCAGGAAGTGAGGAGGACAGCTGTGCGATGGATCGATTCCATATCAGATGCTGAGCTACTTGATTATCTGCCCCAGTTGGTACAGGTGAGTAATCGTGCTGCCTGGAAGAAAGGCTTGTTAACCGGCAAGCCTTTACATAAGAACATAAGAGAAGCCAATGCTGGATCAGTCCAACACTCTGTTGCACAGTGGCCAAAAATACCAGGTGCCATCAGGAGGTCCACCAGTGGGGCCAGGACCAAACTTTCAGAGTCTGTGTTGGCATAGAACTGTACCTTGCAAGGAAGCTGCTGTGCCAGAGTGCCTAGGGCTTCACAGCCAGGGCAACATCTAAATTGCTTCCTATGACCTGGAATTATCCAGACAGGCTGGAGTTTCAGAGGCCTTGGGGATAGGGAACTAGGCTACAGGTAGTGTGTGCTAGAGATAACAGGCTCTAAAAACAAGATTATGTTGACAAAAGAATTTTAAACAAAGGGCAAATTTCATGGAAAGTCATCCCAATAAAACCTTGGGTACTACTGTCAGAGGTCATGTCCTTGAGGTCACGGCTGTGGAATTCTGAAAACAATTTAATGTTACTGTTACTCCAAGATTTTGTCATCAAAATTAATGCTGTTTAGATTTGCACTTCCCTGCTTTAGATGATAATTGTAAATAAGAGCATTTTGCACAGGTCAACTACTTCTGATTTTTTTTAAAAAATTAGTTTACTAGTGATACTGAGATTGAAGAGAGGATGTAAATTCCTGGGGCAGAGGCTGCTCACTTGACAATATTAGACACATTTCTCTTATCGTTCTGCTGCCCACCCCAACCTTGCAGCTCACATTTCTTGGCCACTCAGGAGAACCTCATTGTCTGCATGGCTCATCACTGCCTGATAGGGAAATAATCTATTTGTCTCTCCCAGGCTCTAAAATATGAATGTTACCTGGACAGTCCTCTGGTGCGGTTTCTAATGAAGCGAGCCATCTGTGACCTGAGGATTACCCACTATTTCTTCTGGTAATCTTGGTGGATGTGCTGTCAATGTATGGAATGGGTTGGGGCTTTCATTTGGAAGAACTCTGAATATGCAGTTCTAATGCTGCTTAACAGAGATCAGGGATACTTCTAAACTCTTTGTAATCAAAAATCCAGTGACCCCAGCTTTTGTTCAAGTTTTAAATTAAAGCTCTCTTTCTTAAAAAAATTCCTCAAATAGGATACAGGCAAGGGTAGTTCTTTCTGTTTGTTTCACATTCCACCCATACCAAATTGCTACATGGATTATATGTGCATGGGTTTTTTTTAGCAAGTTTTAAGTTATCCTTATTGCAAAGCAGCCTTTAGAAATACTCTCCTGCCATATTGTCTTGCATTGCCACTAGAGCCCTTTCATGTTCCATTACCCAAACATCCTGACTACCCTTTACTACTTGTTATTTCTTTGCATGTTTTTGGAACTTCTTTGGCTTTAGAAAAAGTCGTTAACATTGAGCAGGCTGATTTGGCCTGTCCAGAAGAAGCTTTTGCTTAGCTGCGCATAGACATGCCACTTCCGCACATACCTCACTACTCCAGTCCTGATGACAAGGTTTCCATCTCTGTAGGCTGCTGAAGGATGGACTTAAGGATTCTCAGTTCAGCATCCGTTACCAGTATCTGCTGGCAGCTCTGCTGTGTTGTTGTGGGAAGGGCTTGCGAGAGGAGTTTGACCGGCAGTGCTGGCTAGTTAATACCCTGGCTAAGCTGGCTCAGCAGGTCCGTGAGGCTGCTCCATCATCACGACAGGTACATGCATTTGAATGTATCTCATGCTTTCCACTGTGAGTGGGATGGGGGAGGGAGCAATGACACATCAAACCTATCCCAACAGCATGTGCTGATGAAAGCTTAGCTTCTTCTTCAGAGAGTTCAAAGGCTGATGGAAGCACTTAAGACATAAAAGTCCAAAGGGCAACCTCTCCTGGAAAGCGACTGTGGCATGGGTTAAACGTTCACCCTCTTCTAGAAGGAATTACTTTGGGGATGATGAAAGACTCTGGCAACAAGTCATTGAGATCTCTTTGTTGCTTAGAAATATTCTGAATGTTCTGAGATGAAGCTCATGCCTGCCCAGTCCTATAGCCTAAACCTAGGATGGATTGTCCTATAGGCTGGTGAACTGCAGTGCATGGTTCCAAGCTTTTCCCTTCCTTCTTGACTTCTGCCATCACTTCTTGCATAACTTAAAAATGTGATGACTTGCTTCTTTAAAAGCTTATATCTTGGAAGCAGAAGGAGCTAAGCAAATCCATAAAAGTTTGTTTTTAACTGCACATTCAAGAACAAAATTTGATCTGCAGAATTTGCATAATTTACTTTAATTGTGTAACTGAGCACAGAATATGGGGTTTTTTTGTGTAGAACACAAGAGGGGAGAAGCTGGTGTATAGAGCGATTTGGGATGGTGGCATGACCTATACTAGGGTGACTCCTAAGTACAGACTGCAGAAACAGAGATTAAATAATGGAGGCTTTTTTCTGTTTGTAGACTACTTTGGTATTTGTTTTTTCAGGGCATCCTTAGGGAGGGACTGGAGGATGTAAAGCAATTCTTCAATGTCAATGGCTCTTGCCGCCTGCCACTTAGTCCAAGCCTGCTTGTGAAGGGGATTGTACCTAAGGTATGGTTCTGCCTGCTGGGAATGCTGGTTGCTGGTACACTGTAGAAGAATAGGATGCTTTTGTTTTCTTTAGGAGCTCTTCAGCTGAGCTTCCAAGTACTGAAGTTTAGCAGCACCATTTGCATAGCTGGGCTTCAGCCTTAGCTGTTTCCTCTCTGTTGTATAACAAATAGGCCAGTTCCTGAGGATGAGAGTCTTTTGGTTCCCGTCTATTAACATCCTTATATAATAGCCTGGCATATAATTTCTGACTTTTTTCCAGCAGTGTAGTCTCTGTTTGCCAGCTTCCACACCTATATTTCTCATCCAGTGTACTCTTAATCTTCAGCCCTCCATACTTCCCATGACCATCCAGTTCTGCCTCCTTGGCTATGAGCTACTCCAAATTATTACAAACTTGGCCCCTACCCAGTGCCAAGTGCAGAATGGCCTGTTCTTTTGTATCACAAACAATGTTCCCTCAAAGCTGTGGAGTCCTATGAGCAAAAAATCTACTTTGTGAGCTGCTGGCATTAAAAGTTGTGAATGAGCAATTTGGCTACTGCAGAAATTAGTTTGCTCTGGAGCCCTCCTTCCTGAGCCAAGACAAAAATGTGTGAGCCAGAGGCTCAAAAATGGTGAGCTAGCTCACACTAACTCAGCTTAGAGGGAATACTGATCATAAACCAGAAAGACCTTTGGTATGACCTCTGCTACCTTGGGTCAAGTGTGGTCTGGATCACTCATTTGACAATTTTGCAGAGACCTACTTTAAATATAAAGGAATGGGGTTTCTAGTCTAGAGCAAAGCTTGTATGGAAGCTCATAGACTCTCCAGGAGGCTGGGGTGGTTACAGAATCTCATTGGTGCCTCCTGTTAATCCAGCTGTCAGAACTAAAGGCAGCCCCTCCCCACTACTGCTAGCCTTCTAGTTACTGCATATTTTGATAAGACAGCATCAAAAAGCAAGTAAAAACTGAAGTATTCCTGTGAGAAAGGCAGATCCAGACAACTGGGGTGGAACTGACTCTCCTTGGAAGGAATGAAGTATAGTACTTTTGGCATGATTTTGACCTAGTCTTCTTTGATATCCTTTTTGCCAATGGCAGGGAGCTTTTATTTCTGCTGTTATTGATTAGAGTACTGATTTATAACACCACAATCCTGTCTTCTTGGCTGCAGGATTGCTCCTATTTTAACTCCAATGCTGTCCCTCTGAAGCTGTCCTTCCAGAACGTTGACCCTCTTGGAGAGAATATCCGTGTTATTTTTAAGGTAAGTCCTAGTATTTCTGATTGGATTATGTGGACCACAGCCATCCTCTTTGCCCGAGTCCTTCTGAGCAAAGCTGACAATATTCTGATCTACTATTCTGCCTGCTAGTAGTCAGCCAATTTCCTCTGTACAAATTGTAAGACCATATGATGGCCTTGATTAGCCATTTTATTCTGCAGCATGTATACTCTTGAGAAAAACTGTGGTCCAATGGGAGAAAGTTTTTCTGCACTACTATGTACCACTGTCTAATCACCTAACTCTTTAGCTTCCCTCCTCAGCCACTCTTCCTTCAAGGTTGATAAGAAACCAAGGACTAAAGCAGGTCCTGCCTGCTGAATTATAGTTGTATGTTGTCTGATATAGCTTGAAGGAACTGCTGTGTCCTCCTTTTCCAAATAACTCATAGCTGAGACACCTGGAAAGGTCTCTGGACCCCTTAGAATCCTCTACTTTTACAGGAAATGCTCTTGTTGCAAGAGACTGATTTTTGGTACCAGTTGCAGCCACTATGATAAACTTGAAAGCACATCCTGTTGATTAAGTCTCAGAGGAACTGTTGTCATAGACACCACAGTGTTAAAATGTTGGGAGGCTGAAGTTATTTAGCTCTGGGTAATCTAATCAGTGGGCTCATGAATTTAGAGGGTTAAGGTTAGATTTTTTTTGGTGAGAGTGCCGTACTTTAGAGGTGAAGCTAGCCACTGCTAGGGTGGACCTTTTGCTGTTATAGTTGTTGAGAATTTGGTTTATAGCTGGCTTTAGAGATGGAATAGTTGGTACAGTAGGGCTTTGTCAAATTCCCCAATAATTCTCACTGTTATACTAAAGATTTTGCTTTTGAGTCAAAATCTGTATGACACTGCGGTATGGTAGCATTACTTGGATGTAGCACTTGATCCCTGAAATGCAAAAGGAGGTTGGCATGATCATCTCATGTCTGGTGATGATTGATCCCTGGCCTCAACATTGTCTCTGCATTGTTCTAAGTGTCCAGGTGATAGGGCAATCAGCCGCTCACACAAGGGGCAGAGCAAGAGTGAGACTTTGTCCCCATATGATGGCCATCATTCTAAGAAACTGCCCTGTGGCTGAAGCACATGGATGCACCTCCAAGCATAAAACCACTCTGAGGGTGTCAGTGCCTGTGGAAATAAGTGAGGGAAGCTGCTTTTTTTAAAAAAAAAATTAGAAGGGATTTTGTTTTGTGTTGGAAGCACTTAAATGAGGAAAGCTCTTTGGTGTTTTCTGCCCAGTGACCACAGTTGCAAAACACTAGGAACATCCTATCTTACTTTGTGCTATTACTCCTAACAGTGTGGAGATGATCTCCGGCAGGACATGCTAACATTGCAGATGATTCGCATAATGAACAAAATTTGGGTGCAAGAAGGTTTGGACATGCGCATGGTCATATTCCGGTGTTTTTCAACAGGCCGTGGTCGTGGTAAGTCTGGAAACAAGTGTGAAACTTCCCTACTACTTGCATTTGTTCAGTAGCAGCTGTGGTGCTCTCAGCTTACTGGGTTGTATGATGGCCTGATATGTCAGGAATTGTAGAACTAAGATTATGAATCTGTAATTTACCACCTCTCTGAGTGAAAGCTAAGAACATAAAAACTGCCTTGCTGGATAAATCCAAATGGTTAGTTTTAGTCTGGTGCTTAGATAATCAGATACCTTTTTAAAAAGTCATTTATGCAAATAGTAATTACAGCATTGTCTTGTAATGACTAATGCAAGTTAATTTTTCTGGACAGGCATTTATGCTTGTGGCAGATGCATGTAATGGCATCCTTTTGAGGATTCCTGTACAGGTGTGTCTAGAATGCTGTGGCATTTCAGATAGGTAGTTCAGCTTAGAACTCAGAGCTGAAAAAGCAATGTGGTATTAATCTGGATTCTTTGTGGATAACACTTAACCAGTAAGAGAATGCAGACTTAAAAGTGTAAGAGGAAGTGAATTGTTCTGACATATTAAAAGCACAGTGTGGATAATAAATAAATGAAATGGCTAATCAATAAAAGGGGTATAGATAACACCACTTTTTAGGGATATTGTTATATAGACTTACGGCAAAAGTTTTTAAAAAACACCCTGCACTTGAGCTCTACCCCTGCAGCATTCTGTCCTCATAATCACCTCCAGGCCACCTAGTTAAAAGCTAAGCCTTCGACATTTTAAAGTGAGTTCACAGTTACCTATCCTGGAGTTTTGTGTGGTCAGACCCATAGCCAAAGAATTCTTGTCAGGGAGGTATCAGCAAATATTTCTGGTAAAGATAAAGCCTAGCTCTCCTTGTCCTACTCTAGTATCTTATTCTTTTCTCCTTGTTCAAGATTGGCTTCATCTTCAGCTGTGGTGAAAGTGAAAACTAGACTTTTTGGTGCTGATATTCACTTAATTTTACCCAACCATTTCCCCCAGAGGACAATGTGAACCCATCCCCAAATATTTATGTTCTTCATAAACAGAAAACCAGGTGTGTAAGGTCATGTCACCTGTCCTAATGAGACCTGTTCTGCATTTACCGTTGTCCTGGCACATCAGTTTTTATTAGATCTGGTAGCCAACTGTATTAGAGAGACACCATCTTTGTCTCCTTTTTCTAGCCCCTCCCCCTGGCGGTCAGCTGAATTGCTCAGCACACACAGCTCTTAATGATGTTTCACAGCATTTCTGAGCTGGTATTGTCACAGCAAGTCAAGCTGCTTTCATGGAGCAGGATCCAGTTTCTTTTATCACCTGTATTATGCCAAGCCACAACCTTCTTTAGGCCAAGATAGCAGCCTTCTCCCAGGTAGCATGGCAACACCCATTCATTGTTCAGCATGACTAGATTAACACATGATTCCCTGAACTATAGATGTTGGTCTCTTTTTTTAAACACAAAAACACAGGCTTCATTTACCAGCAAGATGTTCCAAAACTTGAAAGTCAAAATCCCAGCCCAAATTCTTCCTTGATTAGTTGTTTGTGCAGGAAGAAAGAGAAAAGCAGCTCCTCTAAACTAACTTTGTAGCTTTTTGCTGTGTTTTATAGGGATGGTGGAGATGATCCCCAATGCAGAAACCCTGAGAAAGATCCAAGTGGAGCATGGGGTGACAGGCTCCTTCAAGGACCGTCCCCTTGCAGACTGGCTGCAAAAGCACAACCCTAAGGAGGATGAATATGAGAAGGTAAAGGCAGGAGAAGAGAGAAAATAACACCTGTTGTTTTGAGGAACAGTCACCAACCACTGCTCAGAATTATGTTCAAGGGCTGTACGAGGGCCAAAGGCATTATATTCTGAGTCCCTCATCTGTGGTGATATATTTGTATGTGCCAAGCAGAGCAAAAATTTGCTTGCTTGCAATTCCTAAAAAAGTTTGTTTCCCTAGCAAAATGATGAATTGGAGAGAAGTCAAGTTATTTATTAACGTCTTTATACAAATTTGAATCGCAGTTTTGCAGTCTAGACAGGTATACAAAAATAAGGAAGTCAGAACACAAAATGAACAAGCTCAAATGCTGTAAATCAGCAAAAGAGAGCCTCTCAGAGTGAACCTGTGCTACAAAGCCACAGTAAACAAAAGTTTTCATTTGTTGTCAAGCTGTATCTGGTGAAAGATAGTGAACAAGCCCTGCCTCAAGGTTATAAGGCCTAACTTCAGATGAAGGCATCAGTTAGCACAATTTGGCAGCTGACTTTAAAGCACAGCATGGTTCATACTGGAAAATATTATGTATGAGAGTAGCTAAGGTGAGAGGAAGCTTGTTTCAAGGTACTATCAGGGCCCATTTTGCCATCTCAGGCCCCCGACTTGTTATTCTTCTACACGTTTTCAAGGTTCCTTCCCTCCAACACTTTGTTAGCCCTGTTGTCTATGCAAGTCCAATCTATACATGACTTTTCCAATACAAACCATCTTAATTTCCTAGGCAGTGGAGAACTTCATCTACTCATGTGCTGGCTGCTGTGTAGCCACTTATGTGCTAGGAATCTGTGACCGGCATAATGACAACATAATGCTCAAGACCACCGGCCACATGTTCCACATAGACTTTGGCAGGTTTCTGGGCCATGCCCAAATGTTTGGCAACATCAAGAGGTGAGTATTCTATGCAAAACACTCTCTATAATAGTTGATTAATTTGTTGTTGCTTGAGAATGAATCCTGAAGTTTTGTCAGCTCAGTAGAGAAAATGAAGGGCTGAGAAGTGTTGGTTATTACATTGGGGTCATCTCCTCCAAACAGATCTTTAGTATCTTTTACACTTAAAATATCTAGCAGATAGAAAGTCCCCAACAGGATTTCAGTAAGCATATTTAATAACATCACATCAAAACATTATAAAAATCTAACAAAGGCAGAACAGAAATATTGAAATATAAAACACAGAATGCTGGCTATAAAGTTGTCTGGTATGCAATTAAATGTGCATTTTATTTTAAAATAAACATATCTGTTTTATCCTACTGCCCACTTACTGAGACAGTTTCCTTTTGGAATGATAATCATATATTCATCTTAGTGTCTTTTGTGCAGTCCCACATGGGACTGCTTCAGAGCAGGCCTGCCGTGGAGGAGTTTTCTACAAGTTTCTAGAATGTACAGCTGAGTGCTCCCCTCCCCCTCGGCATAGCAGAGCTTCAAGCTCCATTCCCACCCAAATGATCACGTGACAAGGGGTGGAGGGAACTTTCTTCTCTCAGTCCTTTTTCTGCCACCATGGAGAGAGGACATATCACAGCTTCGCAAATATTTCTTCTACAGAATTGTATGTTTTTCCTACCAGTTTCTAATTATGATAATCCAGATGGCACTTTTAAAGAAATGCCGCAGTTGCGGCACAAAAATGGCACAAAATGATGATCAGAACCAGTGCCTCATGTGCTTAGGGGAAGGGCACAATACTTCTTCTTGTTGGGCATATAGCCTCTTTACCCTGAAGGCGCGGCAAGAAAGGGCTCTTCACCTCAAAGTTGCTTTAAGGGAGCAGTCACTTGAGGTTCACAAAATGGTGGATTCTCCTCAAAAAAGGGCCAGGACTACTTTAGTAGTCTTTGTGCCAGTACCAAAGTCAAAACCTGATACCAGAGGGGCTGCACAGACCCAAGAGCGGCTTCTGAACTGCCTTATAAAGAAAGCAGAAAAGAAGTTGAAACACTCAACTTTGTTGACTGCTGAACCGCAACAGACCGGCTCAAACCTGAGGTTGAATCCACCTATCCAGGATCTGACAAAACACCAATGGTCCCTTTCCCCTTGAAGTCAATTGCAGATTTCCTCAACATCTCCAGGATGTTGGAATGGCTCACCTCACCCTCTATCGTCGTTGTCGACTTGAACTCAAGTTTCAGTGTCTCCACATTGCTTGCCATTGGGATCCCCTCCAGCCCAAAGATCTTGATCCCTTTGACATCAAAGCCCTGACACTCAATGTCATCACCACTCCTCTGATGAAAGCAGAGCACGTTTTCAAAAACCTCATACTCCTTCCCCTTCTATGGCCTCTAAAGAGTACCAGTTCTTAGATGAGGATACGACTGAATTAATTACCCCTGGACAGAAGGTTTCATCGAGTAATCCAACATCAGCCTCTGATGTGAACACTACTCAGACATCACAATGGAGCTCTCATCCACAGTGGTGTCCATTTCCCCCATGGTTTATGCCCCCATGGAACCAGTTCGACTCTTCCTCCAATCCTAGGTGGCATCCACCTACTTGTCACACCAGCTCTGTCACTAGATCACTGTCATCTGAGAGCCATCGAACAACCCAGGGCACTGTACATTACTATGCAAATCCTGAGACCCAACCAGACCAAGAATCAGAAAATGACTCAGAGTGAACTTCCATTCCGTCACCTGATGACACCGTGGGAGACCCTGCACCTGTTTCTCCAAATGAAGATCTTAAGTTATATTCAGAACAACTTGTTAGAATGGTTAAGGCACTAGAGATTGAATACACATCTCCAGAACTGAGGGCTGTAGACCCGATTATGAATGTGCTGTACTCAACCAACCCAAATATCCCTGCCAATGACTGAGTAGATCCCCACAGTTTTCTGATAGGCTTTCCTTGTTCGCACACCATTGGAGTTCAGTTACACAAGTAGTTTATGTTTTGTGTGTAATAAAGTTTGGATACTTTCTGGAATTTAAATCTATTCCTTATTGTATTGATTTTAGTCCCAAAGGGTCTACTTCCAACTTGCTTCTACAGCAAGAGATTCAGCATCTCCTCCAAAAGGGTGCTATGCAGTTAGGGCCTCCGCAGAAGAACATAGGGTTATTACTCTAGCTACTTTTTGATAGACAAAAAGGGAGGTGCTATGAGGCCTATCTTAGATCTGAGGGAACAATAGGCATTTGAACATTTGTAAGTTTCGTATGCTTACTCTAGTGGATGTCTTCCCCTTCACTGACAAAGGATGCTGGTTCACATTCCTAGATTTAAAGTATGCATACTTCCACATTGCTATCCACGAAGCTTCCAGGGAATTCTTGCAATTTAGGTTTGCAGGTCAATCTTATCAGTATGCAGTATTGCCATTTGGCTTGGCCACAGCCCTGAGAGTCTTCATAAAATGTTTCTCAGCAATTGTAGCTTACTTATGCTTCAAGGGCTGTTCTATCTATCCTTTCTTAGATGACTGGTTGCTCATGGGGGAATCAAGATCACAACTGTTGTTTCACATATGGCATTGACAATAAACACCTTAGAATAGTTGGGGTCAGTGTTCCCTCTAAGTTGAGTTAGTGTGAGCGAGCTCACAGTTTTTTAGCCTCCGGCTCCCACATTTTTGTCTTAGCCCAGGAAGGATGTCTGCAGAGCAAACTAATTTATGCAGGAGCCCAATCGCTTGCTCACAACTTTAATGCCAGTAGCTCACAAAGTAGAATTTTTGCTCACCAGACTCCACAGCTTGGAGGGAACATTGGTTGAGGTCGTCATTAACTTTCCTAAACCCATTCTAGTCCCTACTCAGGACATGGAGTTCATCAGAGCAAGAATAAATTCTGTCTCACATAGAGCATACCTCCCAGTGGGTAAAACTAGGGCGATACAAAATGGGTGTCGAGATTTTCTCACACAAGATTCCAAAAAGTTGTTCATATTCAGAAGCTGCTAGGCCTCATGGCCTCCTCCACAACCATGATTCAGCATGTGACCCTTTTCATGCTTCCCCTACAGAACTGGTTTCTAAGAAAGTTCAAGATGGGAATAGACCCTCAGTGGCAAAAACTCTGTGTACCCAGATGGATCGTTAGCTCCCTGTCCTGGTGATTACTAGACTGCTACTTATTAAAAGGGGTGTCTCTAGCAGTTTCCTCCCGCACTCTTCATCTGTTTACAGATGCTTCGTTAAGAGGTTGAGGAGCTCATTGTGGTTCATTTTGTGTTAATGGGCACTGAAGTTCTGCTGTGTCAGAATGTTTTAGAGCTTAGATATGCCCTTGTTTCTTTTGCAGTCATCATCCATGGAAAGATGCTGCTGCTGTCCATGGACAACATAGTGATCAAATGTTACATCAACAAATAAGGGGGAACGGGCTTCCTCAGGTTATACAAGGAGCCATGACTTCTATGGGATTGGACCATTCAGAACAAAACAGAGTTGTTAGCCATATATATAGCAGGACAATACAACAAGGCTGTAACTAGAAACATAGAAATGTTGTATTTTATCTGATGTATTATAATTGTTTTAAATTGTTTGTATATCATATTTTTTTCCGTAAATACAATTTATTATTGGATATATTCCATGATCATACAATTTAAACAATCCAATACATATCCATTTTCCTTTTACCCCACCCCCCCAAACAAGGCTTCCCGCACTGCTCCAACCCCATTAATATTTCTCTTATTCTATTACAATTAATTCTAAACTTATTTTCTCTCACTAATGGTAACAATTCAAAAGTCTAATTCTCTTTCAATTTCTTCTTAATAACTATTAAAACAAATCAAACCACGTTTAACATCCCAATTTTTCAACAAGTATTCTTGAAAGTCTTTCCAGTCTTCAAAAAAAGTTTCATCTTCTTCATTGTTTAGCTTTCTTGTTAATTTGTCCATTTCTGCCATAAACAACATCTTTTTAATCCATTCCCATGTTTCAGGTACTTTCTCTTGCTTCCAATATTGAGCAAACGTCAGTCTGGCTGCTGTAATTAAGTACCATAATAATGTTCTCTTGGTTACATTTATTTCTTCCACTTTAAGACCTAACAATAGCATCTGTGGGTCTTTCTTAAAAGTACATTTCAAAATTTTTTGTATCTCATTGTGGATCTCAGTCCAATAACTTACAGCTTTATCACATGTCCACCACATATGGTAAAATGACCTTTCACTTTTCTTACATTTCCAACATTTGTTGGACATGCTTTCATTTATAATAGCAATTTTTTTTGGAGTCATATACCATCTATACATCATTTTAAAGCAGTTCTCTTTCACATTTACACAAGTTGAAATTTTCATTGACTTTTTCCACAAATATTCCCAAGAAGACATGGATATTTCATTATTAATATTTACTGCCCACTTTATCATTTGCTCTTTTACAGTTTCGTCCTCAGTATACCATTTCAATAGAACCTTATACAATTTTGATATCATTTTTTTTCCTTTTTCAACCCATACAATTTCAATTTCCATATTATTTTCTCTAAAACCATGTTCTCTTTTGTCGGTCTTAAATAAGTCATAAATCTGTCTATATTTCAACCAATCATATTCAAACTCAACATCAGTTCTATCTTTTAATACAAAATTTTTCCCTTCTAATTTTAAAAGACTTTTATAAGGTAACCAATCTAGACCTTGATTTCTTGAATATGGATTAATCACTTCTGCTGGTACAATCCAAAGTGGTCTTTCTTCCGAGAAGAATTTTCTATATCTCATCCAAGTCTCAAACAGTGATCGTCTTATGAAGTGGTGTTTAAAAAACTTATCCATTTTTACTTTTCCATACCATAAATATGCATGCCATCCAAACTTATTATCATGACCTTCTAATGCCAACAGCTTTTTATTTTCAAGGTTAATCCATTGTTCCAACCATGTTAAACAGACGGCATCATAATACAGTTTTAAGTTCAGCAGTTGTAGTCCTCCTCTTTCCTTTGCATCACACAAAATTTTCATCTTAATCCTTGGCTTTCTCCCTGCCCATACAAACTTCGATAGTTCTTTTTGCCACGCATCCAATATTTTCCTTTGTTTCAGTATTGGAATAGTCTGAAATAAGAACATCAAACGGGGCAAAACATTCATTTTTACAGTCGCAATCCTTCCCAATAACGATAGGTTCAAGGTATCCCATTTCTTCATATCTTGCTGGATCTTGTGCCAAACCTTTTCATAATTGTTTTTAAACAGATCAATATTTTTCATAGTCAATTCAATTCCTAAGTATTTAGTCTTTGTCACTACTTCACATTGAATTTTCTCTTGCAATTCAGTTTGCTTTTGTTTTGTCATATTTTTACACATCACTTTCGTTTTATTTTTATTAACATAGAATCCTGCAACTGTTCCAAATTCTTCAATTTTTTCTATCAATCGTGGTATGTTCTCAATTGGATCTTGAACCATAAACATTACATCATCCGCAAAAGCTCTGTATTTATACGTGAAGCCTTTCACTGTAAGTCCTTCAATCTTATTGTCTTTTCTTATCTCTGTCAGTAATATTTCCAATATCCAAATAAACAATAGAGGGGATAACGGGCAGCCCTGTCTTGTTCCCTTTTGAACTTGAAAAAAGTCTGTTCTTTCTTTATTTATGTTCAATGTTGCTTTTTGTTCAGTATATATTGCCACAATCATGTTTAAAAACGACTGTCCCATATCCATTTTTTCCATTACTTGCAACATAAACTCCCAATTTAAATTGTCAAAAGCTTTTTCAGCGTCTAAAAAGAGGAATCCCACTTCTTTTTCTGGATGTTTGTCATAGTATTCTATTGCATCAATCACCACTCTCAAATTGTCTCTAATTTGTCTATTTGGTAAAAAACCAGCTTGTTCTTCCGCTATAGCATCTTTCAAATATTTTTTCAGTCTTTCCGCAATTATTTTTGCAAATAACTTGTAGTCATTATTTAATAGCGATATTGGTCTATAATTCTTTACATTTGTTAAATCCAAACCTTCTTTAGGTATAAGTGAAATATTTGCTTCTTTCCATGAGTCTGGGGTCCGTTTGGTCATTCTTATCTCATTTGACAGAAGTACTAAAATAGGGGTTAGCTCCTCCTTAAATTTCTTGTAGAATTTTGCTGTAAAACCATCTGGACCTGGAGCTTTACCCAATTTTGCATCTTCTGTCGCCCTTATTACCTCTTCCTTTGTTACTATTCCATTTAATTGTTCTTTAATTTGTTGTCCCAGCACTGGTACTTCAATATTCTCCAAGTATTTCTTAATTTTCTGTTGGTCGATTCCTTTCTTTTTAAAAAGTTTGGCGTAGTATTTAAAAAAAACTCTTTTTATACCTTTTAAATCCACAACATCTTTTCCATCTTCAGTAATCTTGCTTATGGAATTTCTTTCTGTTTTTCAGTTGCCACGCTAAAAATTTTCCCGGTTTATTCGCACCCTCAAAAGCTTTTTGTTGTAATTTTTTCAAGTTCCAATATAATTCTCTGTTTAATAAAACATTCATTTGGTCTTGTAGAAAGTGAATCTCTTTAATGATTTTTTTCTTCCCTGGTTTTTTCTTTAACTCCTTTTCTTTTTGTCGAATCTTTTCCTCCGGATCACTTTGTTGTTGCATCCTTTGTTTTTTATCTTTAGAGTTCAGTGAGATAAGCAAACCTCTCATTACTGCTTTGTATGTATCCCATACGACCTGTATGTCGGTACCCTTGTTCAAATTCATTTCAAAAAAGTTTTTCGTTTCTTTTTTTAATGTCTCATTAGTTAATTTTTGATCCAGTAAGTCCTCATTAATTCTCCAATAAATTTGTTTTGATTTTTCTTTTGATATCCAGAGTAAGGGATTATGGTCTGAGTTATTTTTTGGTAAAATTTCTATTTTATGCGTTTTTAATGCCATCTCCTCTGACATCCAAATCATATCAATTCTAGAAAAGGAATTGTGTCTGTTAGAATAAAACGTATAGTCCTTTGTTTTAGGATTCCACTTTCTCCAAACGTCTTCTAATTTCTCTTGTCTCATCAGCTGGAAGAATTTTTTTGGCAATTTTCCAACCACTTCTCCAATTGCTTTAGACTTTCTGTCTAATACATTGTTCACTGTGCCGTTAAAGTCTCCTGCAAAAACTATTTGGTCATAATTTAAACAGTCCAACTCTCTTGTCAAGTCATTGAAAAAAGTCTCTTTTGCTCCATTGGGTGCATATACGTTTACAAGCAATGACCTTTTTCTATACATCGTTATTTCCACGCCAACATATCTACCTTCCTTATCTGAGAAGATTTGTTTAGGTTCCAGTTCTTTATTGATATATATCACTGTTCCTTTCTTCTTATTAATTGCTGATGAATGAAATTCTTCTCCCAATTTTTTATTGATCAGATACTTATTATCTTGTTTTCTAATGTGTGTTTCTTGCAAACAAATTATGTTACATTTTTGTTTCTCTAGCCAATGATTCACTAATCTTCTTTTGTTTGGTGAATTTAGTCCATTTACATTCCAAGATAAAAATTTGTAATCCATCAGTGATTCAAATTAAATGTCTTTAAAATCATCAATATTGTTCTCTTTGAATCTGTACAAGTCTCCTTCAGTTTTGATTGTAGTTCTCACTGAGTTGTACGAGAATGACAATCCATATGGGATTTCCCATCTAAACCTGATGCTCATTTCTTTCAACCTATCTGTTAGTTTCTTAAACTTCTTTCTGTCTTGCAAAATCATTCTCGGAATCTCTCTTAGAATTATTATCTTTTTTCCATCAATTTCCAACGGTTGTGTAAATTGCTTCTTGAAGATATCTTCTTTCCTTTTAGTCGTCACAAATTGGACAATCACATCTCTAGGCAATTTCTTTCTTTTGGCATAAGCTGAATTTACTCTGTAAATTAAGTCAAAGTCTGCTTCCAAATCTCCTTGATCCTCTCCTATGTAAGCTGTCAACGTGCTAATTACTAAGGCCCGTATATCTTGATCTTCCTCTTCTTCAATTCCTCTCAGCCTCAGATGATTCTGTGTGGCCCTATATTCCATCATGGACTCCGGTCTTGTATTTTCTTGGAGAGTTCTTTTGACTTTCTGTTCCATTTCTTCTGATTTTGTCACCAGACTTTGAACCTCTTTTTTAACTTCTTCCGTATCTTTTTTAATCCCTGCCACTTCTGTTAGTACCAGTTCTTTCAATTCTGCCATATTTTTTTGTTGTACTTGGACTTGCACTTGTTCTATTTGCTCCAATTGTGTTTGCAGCTGTTGTTGTAGCTGTGATTCTATTTGCTTTCCCAAATTCTGCACCACCTCTGTCATCCGTTTCTCCATCGCCTCCATGGCAGCCTGCCATTCTTTTTTTCCTTTGCAGTCATTCTTGGACTTGGTGATGAGGCAGCCCTTGGTCTTGATCTCAAATCCGTCGTGGAGGCAAATTCAGGACTAAACAATCCTTATATTATCAATCTTACAGTCAATTCGCCACCTTTATAACTTTTTCCGGTACTTTTTCGGCTTAGAAATAACGTTTTAAAATTTAGTCCTCCTCAAAATGGCGGGCGCAATTTCTCTATGGTTTTTTGGCTAGAGTAGGCTCTTTTGAGACTTCCTGTGTAGCTGTCCGTCACGATTATCCAACTTCCGGTGTAACACTTTAAAACGTCCAACTACTTCCGGTATAACAACTTGAAAAACAACCACTCTAGCCTATTTCCGGTACCATAGAGTCACAGACAGTTTCGTTTTTACTACGCAAGGTTTAGTCTTAACTGACCACAGGAATGCAAAACAAAATCACTTTTTTGCCATTTTCTCCGAAGGAAAGCTTTCTTTTTACTTTTAAATCAAACGGATTAGTTCTTTAGAGCTTTGTACGCTTATCCGTATGTTTTAATTTTTCTTTCTTCTTCAAACCGGTAAGCAAATGTTCATTTGTTACCTTACTTGTAATCTCGGGGTTTCGCAGTGCTTCTTCTGTAACCGATGTTAATCCTGATGTTAAAGAGGCCGGTAGATGACGGATTTATGCTGAATTCTCAGCCCGGCTGGTATCTGTAGTGCTGATTTGCAACTGCCCTCTTCGCGGAAGGAGATCAAAGTGTAAACAAGCCTCCTCCGAGGCTTATCCACACCGATCTCAACTCCCTCTCAGGCTTGGCTGCTTGCTTGCCACCCCCCCGTCTGGGGAGTGCTGCGTTGGGCCAGGTAAAGCCCAGACTGTCGCCAGATACCGCCGTCCACTCTGCTCAACTCGCAAAGTGCGTCAATTCGCCATTTTAACTCCGGCCGGAAGCCTTTTTGTATATCATATTTGATGGAACCCACCCTGAGCCTGCTATGCGAGGAGGGCGGGATACAAATCCAATAAAATAAATAAAGTTAGCAGATCACTTAAGCAGAGACCCACTTTCAACACACGAGTGGTCCATAAACATGAAATATTTACTCCCAGGCTTTGAAACATGGGGTCACCTTCAGGTAGACCTGTTTGCCTTGGCAGACAACACAAAATGCCAGTCCTTCTGCTTGAGAACGAGCATAGACAACCGATCACTGGGAGACACATTCCATCTGCTATGGTCCTACACCCTTTATTATGCTGCTCCACCCTTCCCACTCCTCCACCACACAGTGTTGAAACTGAAAACAGACAACACTGTGTGTGTATCATCTTTACTGTTTTTGTAACTGGAGTTATAAACAGCAAACCCTTGTCCCACGATAAACCTTGTTCCACAGGAAAACATGGAAGAATGTAAAGGTTGCTACTGCAATAGTTGTCATGTGATTTGACAACAGCTACTAGAAATTTTGCCACACGCAGGGTAGTTTGTCTCTAAGTAACCAGAATGATTTTGCTTCTGGAGAGAGGAAGTCCTAAGTAAAGAAGAGTTAGTTCATCTCTTAGAGCTGAAAATTTGGGACAATCAAGCAGAATATGATCCACAGAGCCTGTTTTACTGCTGCTGCAATTGCAAAGACGATCTGAGTATGAAATCCTATTAAAACTTCCTGAACACAGCTGAAGGTAGGGCATTCAGGCATGCTAGCATGAATGCCCTTCTATACTTTGGAAGAATTATCTCAGATAAGTAGTTGGCATTATTGTTGGAGGCTGAATGCCTACTGAAAAGGTTGAACACACTCTGCAGGCTCTAATCAATGTCATAGTCATAGTCTTTGAGATATCTTCTGATGAGCTGTAAAAATTCTTGTCTACTTGTGGTTTCAATCACATCATGCGTGATACCCAGACATAATAGTTTACAGTCCAATAATATGTCCCAATCACTTGTGTGGTGGTCCAGCTTGACTGAACTGAGGAGGTTTAGATCTGGGTTTGATTTTAGAATCCAAATTTTCAAATTGAATGTTCTTCCCCAGGCCTTTGCTTCATAAGACATGTCCCCAACTTTGGCTTTCCGGGCTATTCCAGACTCACACTGAAGTGTTCCAAGAATATTGTGTACGAGTCACATGTATATTAATATTCCCTCTTGTGGCCCAGGAGGACATGGTTCCCAACTTTGTGGAGTCTGGCCAAGGGCAGAAGAATAGCTCTACCATGAGCACAAGGCCTTCTCTCAGTGGTTCTGGTATATTACCACAACATGGAGATGTTACATTTCAATGCATGGTTAGTTTCACCATAGACCAATGGTCAGACAGGGTGGTAGAAGTTTTAGTGTCATCACACAAACTAG
This sequence comes from Gekko gecko, assembly GCA_029375565.1. NCBI lineage: Eukaryota > Metazoa > Chordata > Lepidosauria > Squamata > Gekkonidae > Gekko > Gekko gecko. The sequence continues at coordinate 117,337,358 of JAPDNY010000006.1, read as the reverse complement.
CTACCTAGAAATCCTATAAAGCTAAATGGCAATGTTTTACTATGTGGGTGATAGGAGAATTAGCCTAGAGTCCTGTCCCTTGAGATTTTTGACTACCTCCTTTCCTTGATAGATTTACATCTATCCACGTCCTCCATCAAGGTACACCTGGCAGCCATATCAGCCTTTCATACTGGGGTGGATTCTAAATCTGTGTTTTCAAATGCACTATCTAAAAGGTTCCTTAAAAGTGTAATTAAGCAACGCACCTCATCAGATGTGAGGAGAGCATTGATATTTTATTTAGATTGCACCTCAACATTCAGTAAAGATAACAACCTCTTTGTTTGCTTTAAAGACTCAATGAAGAGGAAAGCAGTATCATCACAAACCCTGTCTAGATAGGTGACGATTGCAATTAAGATGTCATACACTAACAGTAGAGCAGGTTTGGAATGCTCATTTCCACTAGAAGTGCATTCAACAAGGGCTCAAGCTTCCTCAGCAGGCTTTCGATGCAACCTCAACATCAGGGAGATCTGCAGAGTAGATCTTCATCGACAGTCATCAAACACTACTCCATCAAAGTAGATTTAAGGAGAGAGGCAGTTGTTGTGAAAGAAGTGTTCCAATCTCTGTTTCATTAATTGGCCCATACCCACCTCCATGGTGAATTTGCTAATCTCCCATGTGGGACTGCACAGAAGACAGGAAGATGAAAACGTGGTTATGCTTACCTGTAACTGATGTTCATTGAGTGTTTTCTGTGTAGGCACACATCCCTCCCTCCTTCCCCATTGTGGGCTATACACCTCCTTCTCAATCTCCACAGTGGTGGAAGGAGGACTGAGAGACGAGTGCTCCCTCTGCCCCTTGTCATGTGATCATTTGGGTGGGAATGGAGCTTGAAGCTTTGCTGTGCCAAGGGGGAGGGGGAGCACTCAGCTGTAGATTCTAGAAGCTTGTAGAAAACTCCTCTGCGGTAGGCCTGCTCTGAAGCAGTTCCATGTGTGCCTGCACAGAAGACACTTGATGAACATCAGTTACAGGTAAGTGTAACCATGTTTCTGGCTGCTGTAGTTATGCAGGAGGCACATGAGCTATCTATTTGCATGGATACATTGGAGTTCCTATTGTACAGTTTATATTTTCTTATTGTACATGGAGTTTCAAGGTATATGCTAAATTTTACCTAAGGAGCTTACCTGCAACATCTACTTACTTAAATCTGACAACTTTGCTCACATTTTTGTTTTAAAATTTCAGACGCTATAGTATGTTAACAGCAGAATATTTTTCAGAGGGTAGCCTGCCATATTATTCTGCAGTACAACAGCTAGGTTCTAGTCTAGTAGCACCTTAGAGACCAACAAGATTTTTGGGGTATAAGCTTTGTCAGATATCTGACAGAGCTTTGACTCTTGAAAAGTTATACTGCAAAAAAATGTGTTGGTCTCTAAGGGGCTCCTTGACTTGAATCTAGCAGAATATTTGGTGACCATACAAAAGCTTTAATATATGGACCTCTACATGTAAAGTGTCATTTCTGATATGGCGGGAAACCTATTGTTTTAAAACTTTTTTGGTAGAGCATGTCACCAGTTCTATCATTCGGCTGTCTGCTAGTACACTACAAAACCCTTGTTCACTTAATGGATTTTATAACTTATATTATATTTATATTGTATTGTTTTATATGTTGTGAGCCGCCCTGAGCCAGCTTTGCTGGGAGGGCGGGGTAAAAATCTACTAAATAAATAAATAATATAAAAGCTGTGGTACTTTATTCTCCTCTGTGAAATGTTTCAGGATTCTTTTCCTGCTGTTGTTTCACCGCCCTCACCAGATACATGGTTTTGTTTCAGTAGAGGGACTGCAGCTGGGTAGAAGTTGATTTTCAAGGTTCCTCAGGATAGTCTGATAGGACCTAGGATTCTGTGAGGAGACAGAGGTGTTTTGGATGGTGGCCTCTATCTGACCATATATTCCAAAAACTTAAGCGCACGTTAGTTTTCTTAAGAGGGTATGGTGATTTCTGCTGATTCCCGCTTCCATGTCAGACTCCTACTTTGTCCCCTCTGCTGTTCCTGAAAGTACACTGACCCCTGGGGATAACATTTCAGGGGGGCTCAGCTGCAGGAGGAGTGTGAAACTGGCAGAAATTGCAGTCCCCTTAATTTAAGTGCCCTGAAGTCTTTGGAACTGTGTGATTGATACAGGTCAATGAAAACATTGGGATTCTTTTGTACCTGGGATTGGCCATAATCTCATATATCTGCTTTGCTTCCATACAGAGACCGAGCTCCATTTGTCTTCACATCGGATATGGCATATGTCATCAATGGTGGAGACAAGCCTTCCAGCCGTTTCCATGACTTTGTTGATCTTTGCTGCCAGGCCTACAACCTGATCCGCAAGCACACTCATCTCTTCCTCAATCTGTTGGGCTTGGTGAGACACTCCATCCCCTCTTCTCTGTTCCCCATAGCTTTCAGCTGTACTGCATCTGTCCAGTCAGGATCTTTTTAACACTTGCTTGAATCCTGTATCACAGGATTGGTTGCTGACTTTTGCAGTTAGGGTTAGGGTGTTCTGCAGAGAGATATGGAGTGGTGGAAATACATTTTGATCTGAAGAACAGGGAATTGTTCTTGGCCTTCCAAGCCCGCAGTTCCTCCATTATGAAGTATCCCCTCTGTCTCTTGTGACCCAGCCCATTGATTTAAACCTTTTCATCTGGCCTGAGTAGAGTATAAGATAAGCATTTATCTTGGTGAGGGGTAACTTTTCTTCCTGGCCAAAAGGAAAACAATTTTGGCTGCATGACTCTTCCGAAGAATGGTAAGAGCTTGGAGGAAGCCGAAGGCAAGCAGGGAGGCTCACCTAAATGAATATGTGGCCACTGTTTCTCCTACCTTTTCTTCTACTATTGCCCACCTTGGTGTGGGGTAAAACTAAAGTCCTGCACGCTACACTTGGTGGGAGGAGAAGGTAGGAGACAGGTGCCTGCATGTTCTTGGCACCACAGAGCTTTGAAGGGGAGGCACTGTCCACCAATTAAAATCTGGATTTCTTATACTATGGAAACTCCTCATGGCATGGGGTTCTCAAAAAGGTGCAGGATTCTTGAAAGATGCATCTTTCCTCCCCTCACTGTTCTACCTGTGTGTTTTATTTTTTTTGGGGGGGGTAGTTTTTAAGAAGCCAGATTGCATGTGGTACATCTGAGGAACATGGAGTATACACAGCTTGAGTAATTGTGTGAAGCTAATCTGGGGCTTGTTTGACACCCAGATGCTATCTTGTGGGATCCCTGAGCTGTCTGACCTTGAGGACCTAAAGTATGTCTATGATGCACTAAGACCACAGGACTCTGAGGCAGATGCCACCACCTATTTCACCAGGTGAGTGGGTGCTAATATTAACCCTAATGGGTGGAAGGAAAAGTTATCAGCCAATGAAATGTCCCAAAGCTGCTTCCACAGAAGGATCTAGGGAAGCTTTGGTCTTCCAGGATTCTATATGAGAGACTGTTGGGGCTTTTGAACATCTTGCTGTAGAACAGCCAATGCCTTGTCTATCTACAACTTGGACATTTCATACTCTGATGCAGGTTGATAGAGTCCAGTCTGGGCAGTGTAGCCACGAAGCTCAACTTTTTCATTCACAATCTGGCACAGATGAAATTTACAGCTTCAGACTCCCGGCCAACACTTTCCTTTGCTCCCCGTGTGCACACTATCAAGACATCTAGCCGGATCGTTGATGTCTTCCTGTGGCGTCATGAAAAAGTCTTCAATCCCAGCAAGGGCTATGTGAGTCCTGTCAGTAAATATTTTGGTGTAATCAGAGGATAGTGGGCAATGGTTTTGCAGTGGGCAGTGGTTTGGCTCCTGCAATGTGTACATAAGGATCACAGATATTTCCCATGTTTCCTTCCCTCAAGCAGCCTTTTCTGACTCCAGGAAAGCTCATTCCCAGGGTCATGGCACCCATGTGGACTAATAACCATGCAGGTTGGAAGGCTGCAGTGGCTAGAAAAAAATGAATGAAATTGTCTTCTGCTTCTTCAGTCCATGCAGTTCTGCTCATGGAAGATGAAGGATTGACTTCACCCATTTATCCTTTTCACTGCAGCGTCCCAACCCACACCCTTGGGAATAAATTTTCCAAGGTCAGAATAATCTCTGGAGGGAGGGGAGCATGGGAAGATCTGCAATGGTTAGCACCTTCCAATGATGGGTCAATGGAGTAGAGTTTGAGATGGTCCTAGAAGTCAGAGGTGACAGTTTGTACCTCTTGTAGATCAACATTCTTGGGATCTGTAATTGGACTTCAAGGATATTTTCTCTGCCTTACAGATATACATTGTGAAAGTGAAACGAGAGAACCCCTCTGAGATCACCTACATCCAGCGCACTTTTGAGGAGTTCCAGGAGTTGCATAACAAGCTGCGCCTCATCGTTCCTTCCTCTCTTTTACCCAGGTTAGCTCCATTGGTTTACAAGACTCCTTTTCCATTTGTGCTTCTATTACTGAGTGTAGAATCATTATACAAATTTGTGTATTTGATTATATACACGTTTAAAGATCTGTTTCCTAGGCACTTCCTCTGCTCTGTGCTTCCCTGCTTTTGTCTAATAAAATAAGTTTCTCTTTGGAAAGCCTTGTGCGTATGTGTGTGTGTGGTTTACTCACAATAAGACCTCCTTATTTGGGGGTCAGGAAATAATCTCCTCCACTAGTTAGATTGGGCAGAAATCCAAAGGCTTTATTTTCTTTTGTGTTATGTGGTTTGCTTGGTATTTGCTCTGCACTCATTCCCGTGGTTTATACCTGGCTCTGATGCATTCTGCACCACTATATTTTGATGCTGAATCTTCACACTTCAAGAGGTGATTGGAGAAAACCTGTTCTTGGCTTATATCCACATAGTCAGACCAAAGCTTATTGCTTCCATGATTTGTACCTTTGAGCAGAAAGAAACACTTCTTATTAACTTGCAGTGAACTATTTGCATCACAAGCTGTCCTGCCTTTGTAAAGCCTCCCTACAGTCTTTCAGTAGAAAGCACCATGAATGAGTAACCTTTTAATCTGCTGGTCAGGTATAAATATATGTACATTTATCTATACTCCACCTTTCTCCTCATTGGGGACCCAAGACGGCTTCCATTGTTCTCCTCTCCTCCATTTTATTCTCCCAACAACCCTGTGAGATGGTTTAGGCTGAGAGTATGACAGGCCCAGCAAACATTCATGACAGAATGGTGATTCAAACCTGGGTCTCCCAGATCCTAGTCTGACTCTGTACCCACTACATCATGCTGGCTGTCTAGAACAGAGGTGTCAAACTCATTTGTTAGGAGGGCCAGATCTGACATAAATGTCACTTTGTTGGCCCAGGCCATGCATGCCATAAAATGTAACATGGGGTACTGGAGATATAAACTTTATAAAGGTGATTTCAATAGCAGATGAATGACAATAGCAGGCTTGATTGAGTTAGGTATGATATGCAGAGGGGTAGTAGGTGTAGAGACACCAGCATTGGTAATAAGACAGGAAACCTAGGTCTCAATTCCATCCAAGAGGATTCAGTCCAGGAGGATACAAAGAATAAATGGACATAAAGCTGGCATTAGAAACCACAACATTTAGTTGCTGACCTAAGAGTAGCTGTGCTCTTACAAAGGAATTTCAAAGTGAGATTAGAAAGAGAGACTGCGGAATTGCAATTGATAATGAAGATCAAGACAATGCATCCTCCTGGAATGAATTGCGAGCTAGTTTTCCTGTCTCATTACCAATGTGTGCTACTATCATTTGGCATCTGAAATCACTCCACTCTCCAAGATATAAGGACCAATCCAAGTGTTCTAATTCCTAATCAGGCTCTTTTTTTGGGGAAAAATCCAGATAGGAACAGATAAATCCATTAAAAAACCCAACTTTTCAGAATAAACGAAAATAATTTCCTCAATGTGCATTGTGCTTGTCAGAAGAACCCACCCACCAACTCCTTCCCTCCCTCCCTCCCTTTCTCCCTCCCAAGGAGTATGCTTGCACATAAAAATTTATACCTGGAATAAAATGTTGTTGTTCTTGAAGCTGCAATGGGATTCCAACTTTGCTTTCTCTCTCTTCAACCCTTCCTCCCCAAAAGAGGCAGAGAAGCCCTGGAGAAGGAAGCAGAAGCTGTATGTGCGTTTGCATGTGAGACGCGGGGCTTGTCTTTGTATCTCTCCCACACAAAGCAGGAAGCAGCCACAGAGCTCTGTGTGTGCCTCTGTGTGTGAGAGAGAGAAAGAGAGAGAGAGCACAAGGGAAGGGGTGAGGGAGGCAAGAGAGAGGAAGCAGGAAGCAAAAAGCCACTGAGAGAGCTGGGAAAAAGCAAGCTACAGTGCGGCTGCAGCAGCAGCCCTGGGAAAGGAAGCAGGAGAAGGAAGTTGCTCAGGGGCCAGATTTGAGCCCTCTGCAGGCTGTATCCAACCCACAGACTGCATGTTTGACACCCCTGGTCTAGAAGGTGAATAGAAGTGGTTTGCATTTAGGCATGCAAAAAATGATATTAATTGTAGTCCACATACTACAATGTGATAAGATTGAGCCTTCTAAAATTAATTTGTGCATAACATCATTGCAGGAAACAGGGAGCTTTTTCTTTTTTTATGGTTGTGGTTTTTGCTTATTCCCCCCCCACCCCAAATTTCCTAGCTTTCCAAGCAGGTTTGTGATTGGACGCTCACGAGGGGAGGCAGTTGCAGAAAAGAGGAAAGAAGAACTGAATGGCTACATCTGGAATTTACTCCATGCTGCCCCTGAAGTGGCTGAGGTATGAACAGTCCCTTGCAGTGGGAAAGGGAAAAGATGATGATGTAAGCAAGACCAAAAATAACTTGTATGAAAGGGCTGCAATGTATACTGGAGCATCATTTGTTCTTTTTTACAAATGGCTGTTTCTACAGTTCTTCTGTTAACACTTGAAATGTTGCTCAAGGTAACCTTGCTCATACAAACATAAGGTGCATTCCCCTTCCTTTTCCAGTTTTAAATCTGGGAGCCTCATTTTAATTGTTGGAGAATATCCAGAGCACAAGAAGCAGGAGAACTTGTGTGACAGTGATAGCAAGCTGAGACCAGCACTATCCCTGCTGGGAATTTGGCAGCTAGATTACCCATCATATGACTTTGCTTTCCCATTCATATAATGGGAGGATATAATCCTTAACTTTTGGACTAGTATATAATTATTGTGCATAATCATAACCATTTTATGTAGTAAGGAGCTTTAGGATTCTTCAGCCCCCAACATGTATTAGCTTATTATGAGCTGATTATCATGCTGATTATTATGTAGAGATAACATACCCAACCAAACCATCATTTGACATGATGAAATGGCAGGGCTGCCATTTCCTGCTGACAGCAGGGCATCCCCCGTCACCAGCAGGCACTTCCCTGCTACCACGCAGCTTGCTGGTGGGGGGGAGAAGTCACAGGAAAAATCATGGGGGAAGAAAGTTGGCAGCGACGCAACATGCTGATGTCACTCCCAGTGTGCCCAGAAATGATGTCAGTGCGTCACTGGGGGATGCCGATGATGTTCTTCCATTTTGCCCAAATGCTGGAGCATCCCTGGCAACATGCTGATGTCAGGTCTGGGCACACAGGGAGTGACATCACCGTGTTGCTGGGAAGGGTTCCAACCACTAGTAAGTCCCCCTGCAAGTTACCAGGCCCTGACTGGCAACCCTATATTGTGATGATCAGAAGTTGGTGACTTATGATTAGAAAAGTAGAATTGTATCTGACCTAATAATGTGCTTTTCTTGCAGTCTGATCTACTGTATACATTTTTCCACCCCCTTCCAAGGGATGAAGTGGCTGCAGGCACCAACTCAGCTCCAAAGCCTGCAGGTAAACATCTGTTTTAACTTATTTTAACTCATCCTTTCTCCAAAAAGCTCAGGGAAGCATACAGGGTTCTCTCCTCTCCATCTTATCCTCACAGCGACCAGCATGTGGGTTAGGTTAGGCTGAGAGGGACTGGCCCAGGGCCACCACATAAGCTCAAGTGGTAGAGTAAGGATTTATACATGGGATGTGGGTCCTAGTCAAGCACACTAACCACAACACCACACTAGTCCTGTGTTGAGAAATGATACAGCCTTTGCATCTGAATCCGTACTGGGGGTAGGGAAGGAAAGCCAAGGCTCTTGCACAGCACACCTCAGTGTGAAATCAATATATCTAATTCTTAACATGGCCAAATCTGAGGATACTTAAATCCAGAGACTGGAGACCTGAACAGACATGACAGATCTTTGTATAAACCTGAGAAAAGCCCTGGGTTTGCAGAATAGGAAACCTTGGAAAGTCCATTGGGTGGTTAAAATCCTCCAAATGATAAAAGCAACAGGTGTATCTTTAATAAATTGATACCCTCTGAGATCAGTGTCCATTGTGGGAGTTACTAGGCAAGCACAACAGGTTGCCAGTCTTCAAGACTTGATTTCTGTAAGTAAAAAGGAGGGTGAGAGGGCAGGGCCTTTTCCAGGGCTGTTTGGGCCTTTGAGGGAGGACTCATTGAGCCAGCCTGGCAGCAACAACCAAACAACTTAATACCTCCCAGTTTGCATGACTCACCCACTTCTTACAGTTCAACAGCAGCCAGTTCAGTGCTAATATGTGTAATGAGTCTCCACTGTGGAGAAAGGAAAGTTACTAATGAAATAAATAAGTGTTAAATACTGGGTTCAAGATGCATTGCAGTGAACAGCTCTACTTTATTAAGTGATTTCAGGAACAAGACTAAAACCTCAAGGCAACAGCCCTGTTTAAATAGCATGCAAAAAACCACCCTGGAACCGCTGCAGGACAGCACGCAACTGGCAGACGAATTCTTCCTCCATGGGGGCAGTGATCAGAACATCATCAAAGAAGGGCTGGACCCCGGGGATTCCTTTAAGGAGAGAGTCCATGAGATTTTGTAAAATCCCAGGGCCACGCTGACACCAAATTGTAGTCGCCACACCCTGAATGCACCCCTGTGTGTGACTATGGTCTGTGCCTCTGCTGTTGCATCATCCACTGGGAGTTGCTGGTAGGCAGGGCTTTTTTTGTAGGAAAAGCCCAACAGGAACTCATTAGCATAATAGGCCACACCTTACAGCAGAAATTAGCATATTAGGCCACACCCCTGACAGCGCAGCTCCCTCCCAGTATCGGCTTCCCCAGGTGCCCCGTGGCTTGCGGGGCGCCTGAGGAACCCAAGGGGTGGAGGCAGTTTAAACTGCCTTCCCCCCTGGATTGGTTTGGCTTCCTCAGGCGCCCCGTGGCGTGCAAGGTGCCTGGGGAACCCGAGGGGGGGGAGGCTCTAGGCATGGCCAACTCAGAAGCCATCTGAAACTCCGTTCTTGTGTGTTTCTGCCCAAAAATAGCCCTGCTGGTAGGCCTGGGCCAAGTCCAATTTCCTGAAAATCTTGGCACCCACCAAGGAGGCCAAGACTTGGCTGACTACTAGGACTGGTTAGGCGTGGTCCTGCAGTGCCTTATTAATGATACATTTATAGTCCACACAGATGCGGACATCCCCGTTGGGCTTAACAGGCGTAACAATTGGGGATTCCCAAAAGGCATGCGAAACTGGTTCCAAAACCCCTTGGTCTACCAAACAATCCAGCTCCTCATCAATTATTGGCTTCAGTGCAGATGGGCCTTCAGCCTTATGGGCCTTCAGTGCCTGGCCTTCAGCTTTACGGGCTGCACCTCATGGTTGAGCTGGAGGGAGGGAGCTGGAGGCAAATGGAGGGTTGAGCTGGAGGGAAATGGGGAGTCTGGTGTAGTGACCAAGGATCCACTCAGATATGGCCAGGAACTCATCACACACCTGCTGAAAGTCTTCTCAGGCAATGTGGTGTACCCCCATGACTCAGGACCCCAAGGGCTCGAACCATGCTAATCCTAGTAAACTTGTGCGACGGCCCCCTACTACCAGCAAGTTGAAGAGTCCTTCAAAATTCTAGTACTATACCCACCCCTTTCATGGCCACTTCATTTTGTTGGAAGTCCCGTAGGATGAAACTGGCTGGACTAAGGCGAAGGCCTCCTTTTGGGCAGAGCCTACGGAGGGTGTCCTTTGAGATTATGGAAATGGAGGGCCCTGTGTCTAGTTCCATTGTGCAAGGGACTCCCTCAATTAAAACAGTCACTTTAATTTTATCGAGGGTGTTCTGGGGCAAGTGTAGTACTTGGCAGTGTTCCCTCTAAGCTGAGTTAGTGCGAGCTAGCTCACAGTTTTTTAGCCTCTGGCTCACAAATGTTGGTCTTAGCTCAGGAAAGATGGCTCCAGAGAAAACTAACTCATGCAGTAGCCAAATCTCTCACTCACAACTTTAATGCCAGTAGCTCACAAAATAGAATTTTTGCTCACAAGACTCCACAGCTTAGAGGGAGCATTAGTACCTGGGTCGGCTAGAAAGAGGTGGTGTGTAGTTTCATGGCATGCATAGACTCCAGATGGGCAGACTGTCATCTCCAGGTCCCCTTGGAACAGCAGGCATGGGTGATATGGCCAACCTTTCTGCAGCTTCAACATGTGGTGTCTTGGAAATGGCAAGATTTCTGCTTGTGGGGCTCCCCACAGCTGACACAGGGTGTTGAGCTGGCGGGTTCACTGGCACAAGCTGTGGATGGTGTGTGAGTGCCATGGCGGGCCAGGCAATGTATTTTCAGGACCTCTTTGTTGGAGGTATCCACATGGTGGGCTGCAGTGCTGGGTCTTTGCAAAGATGGCGGGCTTGGTGCTTGGCAAACCTCTGCGGTGAACTGGTCAGCAATTTCTATGGAGAGGGCTTCTTCAACTGTGACTTTGAACGCGGGGTCCCTCTTAGCTATGAGCCACCTTTGGATCCGCTCGTTCCGAAGCCCGCAAACCAGCCAGTCATGGAGCACTTCCTCGAGGTCATGGAAGTTGCAGTGTTGGGCAGCACACCGGAGGGCTGTAACGAAGGCCATGATCGACTCTCCCATGGCCTGGTTCTTCGTGTAGAATGCATGGTGGGCTGCACTGACAGAGGGCATCAGCGCAAAATGCTCCTTCAGCCAGTCTATAATGGTTTGGTATGGAGTGGTTCGTAGCTCCGCCAGAGCCAACAGCAAGCAGGCGATCTCAAACACTGAGCAGCCACAGACCCTGAAGAAGGCAGCGCTCTTCTTCTCGCCCTCATTGATCTCGGAGGACTCGAGGAAGAACTCAAAGTGGAAAATGAAGGAGTCCCAGTCCTCAGCAGTGGCATCAAATGTATCAAAGTGTCCTGGAGTGGCAGCCATGGTCCTGGTTGCAATGCGATGTGTGTGGCACTGGAGCTCAGTGTGCAGTGCAGTGCAGATGGGCGCTAGGCTCACTCAACAGGATCCTACCTTCATCGCCAGTGTCAAATACTGGGTTCAAGATGCATTGCAGTGAACAGCTCTATTTTATTAATTCAGAAACAAGACTAAAACCTCAGGGCAACAGCCCTGTTTAAACAGCATGAAAAAACCCATACCCAAACACACCCAACTTCCAACGATAGGCTATTTACATAACATTAGTTCCTCACTGGTCACCTCCAGAGTCCTGGTGGGCTATTGTTCTAGAGCTCCAAGCTCAGCCAGTCTCTGGTAGATAGTTCTGGAATGTTCCAGACCTAATACATAACACCAAATAATAAATACATCTGAAGATGGAAGACATATTAAAGGAAGGTTGGTGGGTGGGACAGAAGGAAGCAGGGAAAGGTAAGAAAGGAAAGAGGGAATATTATGGGGGGATTCAGAAAAAGTGAGGTGCCCCCATAAGTCCTTGCAGCTTCTCCTCCCGGAAACAATTGGGCCCAGCCTGACAGCTGGCACTGTGCAACTGGCCATAGTTTACATAGGTGGGGGGTCCAAGGGGAGTGAAGGAGGGAGTGCTGAAGATGGTGGGAGAGATAAATATAGGTTAGCTGGTAGGTGGGAAGGAAAGAAAGAAGCAGGAAAAGAAGGGAGCCTATGAAGACTTTGGGGAAAAGAAAAATGAAACAGTGGAGGAGAGGGAAGTGAGATGCTCCCTGCAAGTCCTTGTGGGTCCCTCACTTGGCTGTCATAATATCAATCTGGTATGTTTGAAAACATAACTAAAAATGTTGGTCACATAAAACAATCTGCTGCTTCTTCCTAAAGAGAGCATTTTAATTGGGGCTTATGTATTTGTAAGTAATTGACATCCGGTTTTGAGTAGTGCAATAGGACAAATCTTAATATATGTCACACATTTACAGGACAGAAGACAGACGGCTAGATGGGAGATGAATGAAGTGTGTGGTGGGGATGATTAGAAAGAAAAAGTGTGTAAACTTTATTAAAATGTGTACAGGTTGCTCTGACCTGGGTATTGCAGCCACCTCTTTCTGTGTCCTTAGAAAGACTATTTTGTTCTTCCAAAACTGCAGACTGTTCATTTTCTCCCTAGATGCCACATGGTCCCAGCCTGTTGGGAAGATGGGTGGAGAAGTGAAGCTGTCAATCTCCTACAAGAACAACAAGCTCTTTATCATGGTGATGCACATCCGAGGTCTGGTAAGTGCTGAGCTATGACTATCCAAGTGGTGGCTGTCAGCCAGACTTATTTCATGTTTGCAATCTTGTGTGATGAAAATAACCAACAGCCGGAATGGCATCCTCTTTCTTTTTCAGCAGCCTCTTCAGGATGGCAGTGACCCTGACCCTTATGTTAAGATCTACCTTTTGCCTGATCCCCAGAAAACTACCAAGAGGAAAACTAAAGTTGCTCGAAAAACCTGCAACCCAACTTACAATGAAATGGTACATTCCTGCATGCCTTGCCTCAGCTCACTGAGCCTTCTATAACAGACTTGATAAAAACAGGCAGATGCTCAAGCAGTTAGAAGTTCTTGACTTTGTGTTGGCGTTTGAAAATGCAGGCAACCGGCTGGGATTATTCCCCTTCCCCCCGCCTTTTATATGTTTTGTTATGTTTAGAGAATGAATTGATTCTATAAATATTTGCTGGTAGGTTTGCTCAGGTCAGAGCAAAATTTGTCAGTATTTTATAAAAGAAGCAAATCTATCTGCAAATATATCTTTAGCCATCATGGGTTAAGACAGAGGCAAAGCTGGTCACAGGGAAATCTGGGCAGAGGACTGGTGCCCATAGCATTTGTTCTTTATATTTGTTATTGAGAGGGAGCTTATTGTATTTAGATAGTAGCAAGCCTAACTGTACCCGGCAGCTGGAGCAGGACGGTACAGCACTTTGAACTCAGGCCTAATCACTTGAATTTCCAGCCTGCTAAGGCTGATTCAACCTCATTATACGCAGGTGGAGAATGCCAAGGCGGCTATAATGCATGCACTGTAAAGTATAGAAGGATCCTTTGACAAGAAGAATCCTTGTCTCCCTCCCCAAATTGTGCATGCCCCTCTACTTGTGCACTCTATGTACCAGTACTTTAATCTTTTACCGATAGAAGTTTCTTTAAAGATTTTTAAAACTATTTGATAGCAGCTATTCTTGGTTTCCCATGGCAAATAATGCTTACCTGGAGCTACATGTTAGAAAAATATAGTGTTGTGTTAAGATACATTGTATAATTCAAGAGTGTTTTAGATAATCTGGAGCAGATATTCTGCTTTGGTAGCCTGAGAGACCAACTACACAATATACATTCCCCACATAAATCCCAGTTCTAGTCAACAGACATGGTTTGGGAGTTCCTATGATTAGAATTTGGTTCCCATGTGCATTGGGGCCCAGTCTGGATTGGAGGGATGGGGAAAGTGGTTTAAGCCCCTGCTCCCTTCATGCTATGTGTTAAGTTTCCCCAGCAAGGCAAGTAGTGGATCTCTGGAGCTGTGTCAGGTCAGGAAAACAGCCCCCTTTCCCCATACACTGTGGTCCCAATCCACACACAGTGCTGCACACTTAGGAAGCAAGTTCTGAATACTGAACTTTCAGACCACATCTGTCAACTGGATCTGGAGACACACCCAGGAACAATGTACTGTGTAGTCGTGTTGTTGGCAGCTGCTTGTTTGAGCCTTTCAAAAAAAGGCAGTCAGCTTCCACCCTGATGCCTTCTGTATCTTGCAGCTTATCTATGATGGGATTCCAAAAGGAGACCTCCACCAGCGGGAGCTGCGTCTCAGTGTCTTGAGTGAAGAGGGCTTCTGGGAGAACATCCTCCTTGGGGAGGTCATTATCAGACTACGGGACCTGGACCTGACACGGGAGAAGATGGGCTGGTTTGAGTTGGGCTCTAGGAGCCACGGGACCATGTGAGGAGCAGTGAGGCAGCGACAGTGGATTTGGAACCACTCTGGCCCCACAGGAGTCCCTGGGAATTGGTGCACGTTCCAGGAGTTGTATCCTGGTATATCTGAAAGGATTTAGTTTCTGCAAATAAGAAGGATGGATATATAGTTTCTTTGCAAATGAAGGGTTAATTTCCTGTGGAGAGTGAGCATTTGGGGTTGAGCCATGATGGGAAATCCTATTATGACTTGAAATGGCTGCCGTAGACTTGTCATTTTATACATTTACCTTGTGTCAAGGGAGCAATGAATTATAGTGTGTGTGTGGGTAAAATATTAGGGAGGTCTTTTTCTTTGGGGATATTTTAATTTTTTAAAAAGTAAAAAAATAATTTGAGTCCAGATAGGACATAAGACCTTGCAGGGTGGGGGCTATATTGTCAATGAGGTTCTTACTGGACTTTCTCAAAGGTTGTGTTTTTAAAAAATTTTTAAAGGGATGTGTGCATAAGAACTTGGGTGAAGGCAAGTGGGTGGGGGGAGGGGAAAGACATTTTGGGTGGGTATGAATGGTATATTAAACCCTTATCTCTGGGATAGGAGCTGGTGTGCTCCAATTTAAGCCATCTTGGAGAATCTGCTTCCAAAGGAGAGCTGTGTAATTTGTACGTGTAGAGCTTACAATTCCTGATTTTCTGCTAGGAGATGTAACCTAGGAAACATGCTGTCTTGCACTAACATCTGCACTTGTCTCTTAGAGGCAGAAGGCAACCATGTTACTCTTGATTCCAAACATCTACCAGCAAAGGCCTTGACCACAGCAAGCAGCTGGCAGCTTTGTTTCTTGCTTGCTGAACTGAAGTGTTTCTCATGTTGTTGTTTTTCCCAGTCAGTTAGAGGGACTGGATCTGCTTGATGGGATGAGTTGCACTAAATCTTTGAAGGAAATACGTTGCATGGATGCAAGCAGAAGACATTTTTCTTACCCTTCCTAGACAGTTAATTAGCATAAGCACGGTTGATAGAAGCTGGTCTCCTGTGTTGTAGGCTACCTAATTCCATTGGCTAAAACACAGATTACACTAGTTTTAAACACCATAGGCTCTTCTTCTAAGATGGTGGATTGGAGGCAAGAGGCAAAAGACAAACTTGTAGAACAGGGTTGCCAGATTCCCCAGGTGGAGGCAGGGGTCTGCCATGGCCAGGACCCACCTCCCTGCTGCCAATCATCTGGGTGGCAGGGGGAACTTGCCCTGAAAAAGAGGGAGAACTATCTGACATGCAGTGATATGTGTACGTCACTGCTTACATGACCTGGAAGTGATATCATCACATTAGGGACATTGGGGCGACATTATGGTATTTGGGCAAAACTCTGTGGTAGAAGCCAAATTTACCATAGACTTTTACCATAGGAGGGACCTGGCAACCCTATTGTAGGATGATTAGTTAAAAGGTTGCTAGGCATTTGTCACTAAACACCACTGATTTCTTAAGCCTTTGTATAAACCCATGGAATTACAAGAGCTCCTGTAGAACAGGTGGCTCTTAGGTATTCTTTCTCCTTTCTTTTGAAAAGAGAAACTTTGTAAAAAACTAACTTTCCCATTGGGTTGGGAAACTACAAGCTTTTAAGCCTGTTCTTTTACAATTATATAAAGACTGGATTTCTAGGAACCCCTCAATTATAAGTGATGTCGTGTGTTATTTGCCTCCTTGTATGAAAGAGACAATACTGCAGAAGAGGAGGGGGAGGGTGTTTCCACATCCCAGGCAGAAGCCTTGCAACTGTGGGCCTAGTCCACTGCCCAAGAACCTGTCATTTTCTCTCTCTTGATGAGCTGTTCACAGTAGGAACACCTTAAATCAATTGAATGCTTCTCAGGATCGATAGTGCGATCTTGTAAAGATTTTTAAATGTTGTATTTAACTGGTGACCACTTTGGAAATAAACTGAGTTGAGAGGAAGGACTGTTTCAACCCCTTCCCAGATTGAGGCTCATTTTAAGGTGCCATTTTATTAATCTCTGTATTGCTGCAGGGAGACTTCAGAAAGCCACAAGTGAGGGTGTTGGCCTAGTTCATCGATTCTGTAACCTGTCCTGTAGGAAGGCAGGTAAAGGAAAGGACCTTATAGGTATATGCATCTTTCTCAATTGTAAAATGGTGGAATTAAAAAATAATAATAAAAGGAAACGGAGTTCAATAGAAACTGTGTTGTGCATTTTCTGCAGCAAGAGAGTTAAAAATCCAAAGTGAAATTGATAAGCTTCAAAATGTATTCCTTATAGACACTCACAGCAACCGAAAATTTGGACTAAATGATGAAGCAGTATGTTTGTACATATAAATATCAGGAGGGAGTCCAGGACTGAATTAGCATTCGCTTGGTCTTTCACACCCTGTTTACCTCTTCTTTATAATGAGAAGCCTCTTAATAACAAGCAGGCCAGCACGCCTTTGTCCATACAGGTATCAAATCAAATTATAAAGGTTGAAAAGGGAGAATTCAGTGAATAAGCAAAAAGAGAGAGATTTTTAGCCTGGGAGCATCCCACAGTATCTAGTATGCAGGAAGAGGTATATAGGAAGAATGTATAGTTGCCACTGATAGCTTATTTATGTTAGAGAGCTGTTAAAATACTCAATCTAATCAATCAAGTCTATCTAATTACATACCATAACTTTTTCATTGCTTTTACAATAGCTCCCCACCACCACAGTGGGATTGTGTACCTCTAAATGAAAAGTATATTCATTTTGGACCATTTTTGAGGTTATAACCAGGTTTGGATATTGTCTGCTTGATTAAAGGTTGATAATGAGGACAGCTGAGAGCTGATTAGGCTTGAGAGAATCTGAAGAAATATGCAGACAAATCTTGGCTGCCTAAAAACTTATCATTTGGATATGTAGAGGAAATTATAATAATATTGTGGGACCTGAGCTGTCTTCTTTTAGGAGGGAGGTGATCAGTTTCACCTCTTTGGGTTGTCAATTTCTATAGGAAGGCAGAACATTTGTTCCTTTTAATGTTGTATTAGAGGGATACTGCATTCAGCTATTAATATCTTAACCTCCATGCAATTTTTAATGACACTGTTACTTCCTGCATGGCCTGGTTAAAAATTAACTGACAAACTGCATCAAGCACTTTTTTTTGCTTTCTGCAGTACTGGGCTGCAATGCTATCTAACTCTGGGATTATCCAGTTGGTTTATGTGCTCTGAACCTTTCCAACAGGATTGCCTCCTTTTGTGGAAGGGTGTCTCTTTTTGCTGCTACTGGCACTGCAGGTACAAATTCAACAGATACAGCTTTTTACATGAAAGATATGATGGAGAAAGCTGAACATAGTTAATTTCTGGCTGTTCAAAGCATAGTTCGTGGTCCCTGCCAGAAAAGGAAACCCTACTGTGGAGTGGCTACAGGTGAGTAATCTTGCCCCCAAATGAGACACATGGCTTAATGTTAAAAACTCATGTACAATAACAGAAGTTTTCTCAGTCTTCCTGTCATTATCAAAAATACTTCAAAATGCATTAACCCTGAATTACTGTATGTTGACTGTATGTTATCATGTCATAAGTTTAAGCAGGATGCTTAACATTAAACCAGTTCAGTAGAATTTCCTAATTACTAGTGTGTTAAAACACATGCAACCCCATAGCTCATAAGATAAGCCTGTGACAATCTGGCACACACAATATGAGGCATACTAAAAAGGAAAAAAAATGGCTTTTTCTTCTTAACTTGAATATTATAGTTTTCATACTTAAATACAGCTGTACTAATTTTCCTTGACAGATTTGATTGTAGTAAGTATAGTTAAAATGTTTGTTATAAATTGACTTAAAAGATGCCCAGGTGAAGATGAGAGGAAAGAAAACAGCACTCCCTCTGGAATTTCTGCCTTAATCAATTGCTTCACATAAAGCTGGCCTTGCAAATATGCACTGCATTCCATAAGTGCACATAAACAGTGGCATTATTCCCTCACATTAATTCAAATTAATCTGCACACCTAACAGCTGATGCAGAAATTCATTGACTTAGGTCTGTACTGATATCAGTCTGTCACTCTTAGATAAAGGGTTCCAAGAGTGTATGCATGCTCAGATAGAAAAGTGCAGCTCCTCTCAAACTTCTTAGGCTGCTTAATAAGGAAGCAGAACGTGTACTTAGTAGTTCAGTCTCATTGGTGGAGACATTAGAGAGAGAACCAAACTTTGCTTTAATTTCTGTTCCTCAGAGAGCTACTTCCTATCTGAAGGATTACTTGGTGGCAAAGAAATAGTTATGAAATTAGACTGCTTACAGAATTTATACAAAATGTATTAATATGCTTCATTGATAATCACACTTTTCCTGTTTTTGTAATGCTAGGAATCATTGAGTTCAATGGGACATTTGCTAGAGCATGTTTAAGATTCCATGCATGTGAAAGATTTCCTCCTAAAAGCTCCCCTCCCCAAGCACAGATGTTTGGTGCCATGGTTACCACTATCTAATCACTATTTATACGGTCTCACCCTTGTGCCTCTCAGTACACACCCGTACACGAAGCTTCCTTATATTGAGTCAGACCGTCAAATTTCGCACTCTCTACCGCATGCTGGTGACTGAACCTGGGAATGCATGGCAAATACACTACTGCAAACATTTGCTCCATTACTGAGTCACGGCCCCTCCCTGCAAAAGTGTTACACTGGGATGTACTAAAAGGAAGGACAGGATTGCCCATTGGAAACAATGGGAAAGACTTGAAGGCCCATTGGAAATAATGGGAGCCAGGAATGCCAATTGACTGCCAGGAATGCCAATTGACTTCCATGGGCACCATTGAAATACATTGCAGCACAAATAGAGTTGGGAAAAAAAGGTGGAATGGATTTTCCATTACGGTCTCTAGGCAAAAATACACTACTCTGGGAATGGAATGAGAGGCCACGGAGTGGAATGACAGCCCCAGGGTGCAGCAGGAGAGTGCAGGGACAGGAAGGAGAGGCCACAAAGTGGAATGACAGCTTCAGGGTGCTCCAGA